>JAVIWC010005157.1:0-55889 GCA_031894815.1 Creontiades dilutus | reverse complement strand
GTGTCCCAATAGAATGAATAACAGTTTAAGTACGAGCCCCAAATGACGCAGGTGGTGATGCCACGAAGTACTCCAGACGAGATACCCAGCTCGAGTAACTCCGTGACACTTTTCAAACACCACACTCCGCGCAACGACACGGTTGCAGCCATAACCTTGATGTTATTAGACGTCAATCCTTTTATCTTAAATACCGCTAGCCGCAGGTCGTTTCTATCCTAATTACTTTTCTTAGCCCTCCACGTCTGCTCCATGTCCGCGCTGGCACTAAGACTCAAAGAACCTGGTTTACCTGCCGTTGCCCAGGGTAATGAAATGGGTGAGAGATTCACAATCACCATATCACAAAAAAGTCTAGCCGTGTCAAGTCCTGTTATTCTTTTTTCGTTTGCTCTGTAATATTTCCACAATTGGGTACTTAACTGTATGTATCCAAACAATAAAAAAGAAATTAACCATAACTCAAACAGGCAATTGGGGATACCAGGTAGCTCATAATTCTCACTCCAAAGTTTGTAGGACTATCAATATTAACTGCTAAAAGAGTAATTTTCAAATTTAAAAACTATTGTTCAACTTAAATACATAAATTGATGGGTATACATCGACAAAACATGGGACAGTTTGTTTAAATCGAGACATACTTAGTAATAAAATGTTTATACCAGTCGTGACATGCACAGAAGCCTGATTCAAATATTAAAATGTACACGCATATAACGAACCTTAATTACCAAACTATTTAAATGGATAATGATTAATATCATGTTACCATTATCACCTCTATTCGATTCTAACCGTACTTGAGCTTGATGTTTTAAACAAGGACTTTTTTGAGGCTATAGGCTGTGTTGACCTATGTAGGTAATGATACAAATTGTTTAAGAATGTAATGCAGCCTACGTTACTCAGTTAAGATGTAGCTTTTTAATGGTGAAAGAATGTTTTAAATCGATCGAGTAGTTTTTGAGTTGAGTCGGAACAAAAAACAAAAATCTAATCCATAATACATACCATCCACTCACATCAGTCCTAGTATGCTCCATTTTCTGAACGGAACTTCAGTGTTCATAATCTCAAGCACTATGAAGTAGTATGTAATATCGTACCCTAACGAGAATACGTAAACCAACATTAAATATTGGCTCTAAGCACTCTAAATTTGATATTATTTTTTTTAAATCGAGAGTTTGAAGAAAAAAATTGTTCATCAATATACGAGTTTCAATGTCTTCCGGCGTATAGAATCGTATGTATCCAATGCACACACGAATGTGCTCATCGTTCTAATCTTCCTTGAGGAACGACGAGTTTGACGTGTTGAAACCTATGTGTTTGTCATTCATATGTCCATAAAAATGCTTTAAATAAAAAGGTGAAGAATTAAAGATAATGAGCTCTTAAGGTCATGCTACTTCACTGAAATTCCCTTCTTTTCCCATCAGTAACATTTACTAAAGTTTATCTAATGGGGTGGGGACATACTCCTATCTGTTTTATCTAACTTTTATTACAATCATTATAATATGAAAATCAGTGGTAAGCAAAGAAGAGCTATCTTGTTCAGACTTAATAAATCCAAGTGTAATCACGATTTCATGTAGAAATAAAAAAGTTCAGATTACTCCATAACATTCGCTAAGAGTTTTGTGATTTTCCACCGAATTCACAGTAGATGCTGCAACTTCTGAAGTAGGGGCTGATAGCATCGCGATCCAAAAGTTAAAGATTCCCGAAGCTTTTCGAAGTCTACGCCAGTCGCTGCCATTTCATTGATGACTTTCTGGATACCACAACCCCTTTAGAAAAGTCTTACCTGAAGATAGGGATGGATTCGAGGTTGAACGAGCAGACAAAGGGTGATTGAAGAGAAGTATATAGAAAAAAAAAGGCGAAGGTTCAGCTAAGGATGAAGGAAAAGAACGACGGGAGAGGGAGAAAAAATAAGTTTAGTTTGGTGTTGGGAGTGGAGGACAAAGGGGGTGGTAAAGAGGGCCCAAAGGGATTGCGGGACGGTTCGCAAACCCAATAACTGCGCCACAAAGAAGGCCCTGCCCTTC
The DNA here is from genome assembly GCA_031894815.1 of Creontiades dilutus. Taxonomy (NCBI): domain Eukaryota; kingdom Metazoa; phylum Arthropoda; class Insecta; order Hemiptera; family Miridae; genus Creontiades; species Creontiades dilutus. The sequence goes on along the minus strand of JAVIWC010005157.1, from coordinate 53,829 downwards.
CACGGTTCTGTCCTCAATTCAATATGGCATAACGCCCAGTTCCTCGCAGCTCGTCTACTCCTTTTCCCGGGGCTCACAAAGGCACAAGTTCTTATTGTCATTAACAAGGCATTCATACGCCTCTCACGGATCGCACGTTTTGCGCCAGATCGGGAGGAGAGGGCAGCGCCGGTACATGAAAAGGCGGAACATGTGAGAAGGCCCTTCTCGAAAAACCCTTTAGAAATTCAGGAGATCCAGAGAGTTGCTGTCGATTCGATTGCTTCGTGGGAGTTTTTCCACTCGACGATTCGGCTCAGCCCCGAAGTTTCGTTGTGAGTGGCCGTTCAGCCAGCTTCGAACGGTTCCGCGCCAGTGCAGTACAGTTTTGCCGTTAGCAGTGCCAGAACCGGAACTCATGGAAGAATTTCGAACTAGATGGAGTACTGGGAGAGACTTCAATAGTTTTTCAACGCTTAACCATGTCCGGATCTCACAACCTGATGTTACACAACTCGATATACCAAGTTTCAAAACAAAGCAAACTCGAAATCAAAATAAAATGTTAACCTTCCAATAGTCGGTTGTATGTTTTTTTAAGCTTTTAATGCACCAAGTAATAACTCTTCAACAATATTAATCTGACTTAAATTTTCTACGTAATTATTGGGACTCGAGATCCACTACTCCAGTCCATGTCCTTCTGAGGTTCAGGACATTCACTTCCTACAAAAGTTCATGTGGTTTTGTGCGCTTAAAGCGCCTAGTAGGTCTTGCACATCAAGTAGCTTCACAGCTTCTCCATTGACACGACCTCCTAGTCTGGCTAGATGACCGGTAGCCCTATTTTTGATTGTTTCGTCTGTGCTGTCCACTTCCAGTTCGCGGTGAAGAGCATCGTCTCGAAACTACCAAAGCGCGTCAGTGATACACCGCAGTACGGTATTCTGAAAACGCTGGATAATCAGTCTATTGGTTGGAGCTGTACAGCCCCACAACTGTGCTCCATACGTCCAAACTGGCTGAAGTACTTGATTATATAGAAGCAGCTTGTTACCAATGGTCATAGAGGATTGCCTGCCAATAAGCCAGTACATTTTTCCAAGTTTTATCACCTGTTCGGCCTACTCCTTTTTGTTCTTTCCATCTGAGCTTGGCGTCAAGCGTCATGCCCAGGTATTTGGCTTCATTCGCGTAGGGAATGGCCACGTTGTTGAGGTATAGTGGGAGGTAGTTGATTTTCTGGTTGGTGAAATCAACTTGCACCGACTATGCCTCATTTAACCAAATCCTCCATTTGGACGTCCAATGACTGAAGATAAAGCTGTTGAGCTTGCTGAATTATTCGTCATTGCTGTCTCCAACTGCCAGGATTGCAGTGTCGTCAGCGAACGTTGCTGTGATGTTTCCTGGGAACTCTGGTAAATTTCATGTGTTGGAGGTATAGGAGTGGGCCTAATACACTTCCTTGTGGCACACCTGCATTTATTTTCTTGAGCTTAGAGTAAGCATCATCCTGTTTGATAAGGAAGTACCTCTCGGAAAGAGCGCATATGTGACACATACGTAATTCTTTTGAATCGCTCATCGGTATTAATTTCCGTATCTAGCAACCCTTGTGAACAATACGGAAATAACGAACTTCACGAACTATGGGTATTTTAGTGATCCCGTCGAACAAATGTCCGCCGGTTGACGTTCTCTCCTCAGTACTATGGCTACTAGTAGAATCACTGCTTCTCAAACTCAAGGAGATAGGGTTTGATTGAATATGGCGCACATTTAGCCCCAACTGTAAGGAAAGAATTGGACTGCACTACTCGGAATATCAACATCAATTAATGTAAATATTTACAAGATTTTAGCTGTTTCTTAAGGTTCTAAAAATCGATTCACCAATCAGGAAGTTACGTCTTGGGGCTAAGCATCGATCGTGAAATAGAAAATATATAGGTATGTACTTACCCATGTTTTAATGGAGCACACATGTGTTATGCTTTTGTTTGTGCTCATTGAAACTATAAACACCTATATTTTAGAAAAAAGCTTTTGCCACAAAGTACTTCAATCATTCTGGTGCACTACTGTGACCTCGAATGTCGCAAAAATGGGAGTAAAGTTTTTAAAGCGGAATATCATTCGTGAAGTGTTTTCAGCAATAAAATTGAACATTCTAGTGCACTAATAAAGAGTCAATTCATTGAAAAAATAAAAATTTCTAACAACTTGTTAACGAGGTAAGTTGGGTTCTTGGACTTTTTCTCTGGCTTTCTAAAAGTTGCAGGAGTTATGACATCACATTATTAAAATAGCAAACCTTTAAGCGATTTGGTGTCCAAAGAACATTCACTTTGAGTGGTTACCGAGGAATTGTAAAATGCGGGTGGAATAGCGGATTCCAGTCACGGCAACCGCCCTCTCATCAGTGCCGTCTCATTGCATGCAAACGTTCTAGAGATTTTCCTTGAACGGATAAAAGGGGTTGAATAACAGCTGCGTTCTATGGACACTTGGAGTGCAACAACTCAGACGCTGTGTCTCTCGAAAGGGTGTCGATTTGAATTGCAGATGGCACATTCCCGGCTGTTCCGTCACCCTCCGTCCCGAGTAAAAAGGCTGACCTTTCGCGAACCGTTTACTTCTTCCCCTTCCAACTCTCTTCCTCTTGTTCCTGTCAAGATAAAGGGAAGGAGCGAGATGCGAGAAGATACGTCTTGTTTTTTCCTTCTCAAATGGGGCTGAAACGAAAATATATCAACAGGGTATAAAATGACAGCGCTAGGGGTTCCTCTCGGAGAGATAGATGGTTAAGATTTGCGAGACTGCTGTGTGTTCTAATTCAGCGTTTGACGGATGTAAAACTGCAAAACCCTGACCATCAGATTTATCAGATGCAACTAACTATTCTGTTGTTAACTAATTTTCAGAAAAAAAAGTTGCAAGATAAAGTCTGCCAAGTTGGATGTGGCATATGGCTTCTTCTCAAAAACACGTTTTGGCATACCAACACCCGCGAAAGGTTAATCGAGATGTATTGCGGGTTTGTCTTATTTTATAGCGGATAGAATGACGATTCGCTCGTGTTGAAAATACGTGCAAAATACGAGTGGAAACTGATTTTGGAGTGAAAAAAAAGCGTTTTTTCCTTAAACTGACAACAAAGCTTCAGCTACCCATTAGATGCCGCTAATCCAACTGCTAATTCAACTTTCAACAGATCTTTCAAATCTGTGAAATCCGGGCTTTTCGACTGATGTGACACGACTAACCATCCCCAGACCACATAACATTCCCGTTTATCAGAGGAATCGTTTCAATATGAAGCGTTCACCAAAGATGGTTAAAGATCCGTAACGTTGTTGGAACTGGTAAGTTTGTAGATGATGGATCTTGCAAACATTCAGAATCCAGGCTCTCGAACAGATCTGACGCAACTCAAGATTTCTAAACCGCAGTAAATCACCGGTTAACAAATTTTCAGAGAAAATTTTACAAGATAAATTTTACCACATATGATTCAAGATCTGTAACGCTGCAGGGGGTAGAGAGTCTGTTGTTGGTGGATTGTTGGCAGAATCTTGTTTCTCAGACTGATCTTACACAACTTAACAACAATAGCCCTCAGAACATTCCTGTTCACTCATTTCCAGAGTAAATAAGATGAATTTTCACCACAGATGGTTCGAGAGTTTGAGGATTTTGGAAATCCGAATACGGTGCCGAAATATGTTATAAATAAATAAATTCATTTATAAATTATGCTTCTTTTAAAACAATACAATTACCTACAAATTGAGAAGTAGAAGTACACTATACAATAACCGTAAACCAGTGATCTGCTTGGAAGGTCCGTCTAATTCAGAAGTTCCCTTTGTGTACCAAGCCGTAGCCGTTTTTCTTTGGTTTATTACACCGTTGAGAAAGGAATAGCGAAGCAAGGATTCCAATGCCCTTTTAACGGTGAGATCGTAAATCCATCCCCGAAATCTTCTTTCATGATTTCCATATGGGATATTCAGTATCTCCCTAATTTTATATCATTATTCTGGATAACGAAACTTTAAAAGTTCCAGGGTTTCAAGGGAAATTATACTCGAGAGCAGCAACCGAGGCTCTCCGAGCAGTGAGCAGTAATTAATCATTCACGCAACTTTCGAAGTGGTCGGAAAGCTCGATTTATTATTCATTGAACGCGTCATGCCATCAACTACGTTGGTTTTTATTTGTTAAGTAAAATACCCATAGTAAAACTCACTTCGGTTAAGAGTATGGCCAGAGAGAGAATTCACTAAGCGAATTAGGTAGCTAACTATCAATAGCAAAATAGTAAACTCTAACAAAACTAAACATGTTAACTTCGCGAGGAAACGAGATCTGATTTCAGGGTGACCTCCCAGCCTGAGGTTAAATATCAGGGTCTATACTTGGATACAAAACTCACCAATTAACACCTGCCAAGTACACGGATTCAAAGGAGCCCTTTGTGTGTGTGCAAAGCGTTCATGTCGGAAACTATGGGGTCCACAACCGCCGACGGTCCTGTGGATATACACCGCTATATTGTTGACCCATAATAACGTACTGTTGTGTTGTGTAGTCAGGTGGGGCTTGACATACTCCCACCAGCATTCAGGTCTGCCTAACCACGGGAGCAACGCACGGTACACCCACGGCAACCATGGCAAATTTTAATGGGCATGTCTCTAGTGGACATCTTTGTAAAAGACGAGGCCATGAAGCCTCCCTGGGGTCGAAATGGAAGGGCTCTTGGCGAACAATTCCCACCGACGTCACACCAGTATGTTGGAATTGATACAAGAACCACTGATCGACATGGTAGTTTATAGAACATCCCGTTATCTCATTGATATGGTTGAGCGATCACTCCTGACTCTAGATTAAAAATTATGAATCAAGATGAATGAATGAATGACTAATATTGTGTGTTCACGTCATGAGTGTCTCCAAAAAAGTGGAAGTGTTTTCTTATGGGCCGTGTGAAATGTACTCGTAGGAGAAGCCCCGATTAGGAGATGTACGAGTGTCCTCGCCTTGTAGCAGCATCCCCTGAAAAATAAATAAATTTTTAGTTCCCCCCTCCCAACGGTGTAGTCGTTTTGGTTTTAAAAAATATTTTTAGTTGAGAAAATGGTGTTTAACTGCAGAAAAAACGTGTGTTTTTTGTTAAAATTGAGGTTTTTCCAAAAGTCTGGACGAAAAAAGGTTGGGGGCGGAATGAACGCAACTTTTCTCGCTGAATCACAACGCCAGACCCCTCAAGTGACAATTTAAGTTATTTTTGTCGGATGCATAAACCCGTTCGTTTGTGAACAGCGTCTACGGCATTTCTAAGCTGTCCGGCCAAAGTCAAGATAATCAAAGAGCCGAGAGATGGCTATTGTTTGTGTTCATTAAAGATTGATTGCGATGAGCAAAAAATTGCTAAGAGACATTTTTGTTCGGAAATGAGTTGTAGAACACGTAGGAGTCAGATTGTGCATAACTCCTGGGAAACCCTGTATAACTAAAAAAGACCTAATGTTTGAAAATTGGGAAAGCTACGGTGGAGGCATTGTCTTGGTCAGGGGCCATGATATGCAATGACCCGCACGACCCTCAGGTCTTGAAGGAGGGGTTGCTCTGTGCGCCGTGTATTATTAACCCCAATCCGATTTGGCCGTAGCATTGGGTGTTGCAATGTTGATAAGTTTTTGTTTCTGACCAAATTCAGTTTTAGTAAAATGTTTGTTGGCTCGAATATGTTATCCAGTTGTAGGACAATGGTAAGATATTGGGGTTTAAATCGAGTTCATATAAAGAGTTAGAGTTTAAAAAAGATTGTTAAGATATAAACCAAAAAATAAATATTTAAGATGAAAAATGAAAACGAATGAAAACGTTCGTTTGTGAAAAGCGTATAAGGCACTCCTAAGCTGTCCAGCCAAAGTCAGGCTAATCGGAAAGCCGAGAGACGGGTATTGTTTGTGTTCATTTACGATTGATTGCGATAAGTCGCTTTCAGTTGAGTAGCTATACCACTAGTGAGTATGTTGGCCTGATTTTTGTGTACGGTTTTGCCAATGGTAATGCTTCTGAAGCAGCAAGGGAGTCACACTCCTCCTGTGTACAACTTACACCCTTGCGAACTTTAGGAAAAACCTCAATTTTAGCATAAAACACACGTTTTTCTGCTGTTAGACACCATTTCCTTAACTAAAAGTATTTTTTAAAACCAAAACGACTACAACTTTGGGAAGCTGACATTTCGGCGTACGTTTTACCAGGCCTGCACAGTTCTGCGTTAAGCATTCATGGGGTTTCTAGGTGAGATGAAAAACAGGCGATTTCAAGATTTTGACAAAACTGCCATTCACGCAACGTCTTCAATACAATAAAAAAATGTTTTCTGACATTAAATAGATAGAAAATTTAACGCTCCTTCCAACAGTGTCATCAAATTTGAGTTATCTCTAAAATTGAGGGAGTTATGACAGTTTTAATGACATAAGATCGAAAACACGAAAAAAATCCTAAGTCACGAATAACTCGGAAACGAGGCCTCTGGCAAAAAATTGCTAGGAGGCATTTTTGTACGGAAATGAGTTGTAAAACACGTAGGAGTCGGATTGTGTATAACTCCCGGGACACCCTGTATAGCATATCATACTCTTGAATAATGGTGGACAACCGAGCTCTTCATGCCAATATAAAACCTTTCAGGAGCCATATGATCTCGTGGACAACTAGGATGAGGCTTCACAGATCCCTGGTGGGGCCTCTGTTCTGTTACGGATCTGAGGCTTGGACAATGAGCACTGAGGATGAGAAAAAAACTTGCGAGCATGGATAGAAACTAGAAGACGAAGAGGTCGTCCGCGGAATCGCTGGCTTGATGAGGTCTTGAGGGACCTCCAGGTGGTGGGGATTTGGAGGTCTCAGGCGGATGACCGCACCCGGTGGCGGAGAGGTGTTTGGGAAGCCAGGGGCCACATCGGCCTGTAGTGCCTTATAGTTAGTTAGTCCAGGGACACTCCTACGATTGCCTAAGATTCATTTCGAATAAGATACAGAGGATAATTTTCAAAAGGTAGCGTACGTAGAATGTACCCCTTGCCTTGTGAATGAATGGAGTGGGTATTTAATCAATTTTATTATACATGTCTTGTTGTGACTAAGAATTTAATAAACCGTGTTAACAATAATTGTTATAGGTGGGAAACAACGACTTCACGTCGCATACGCTCTTCATCAAAAGTGAAGGGAACGGCCTGGAAACTGCTCTGCTCGCGCTCGTAACAACAGCGGTACCAATGATCTTCCCTGAGGGGCGTCTTCAGCTGAGCTGCCTCGCCAGCCAGTTCAACCTGTATCGACAGTCGACGGCCGTCATCCTCCAGGAAGATACTCCCACTCTGGCGCACGTTTTGGGAGCTTCCCCGCCCCATGAACCCCCGGAAGGTAACTTTGATCTGATGTCAAGCATTGTTCAATGCGTGCAAGGTCATGTTAACCTCCTGTCTGTTACTCGGAGCGGTATTGTGAGGACCTAAATTTTGGGCCTCCACTAATTCCGAGTTTTGCACAATTTGATTTGCACTTTAAACTTGCTTATCAAGATTCAGTAGTATTCAAGTCAAAACATAAAAACGGTGAAAGAATTGGACATTGCTCCAAAAAACCAATACTTACTTGATTTTTCCAGCTTTCCGAATTCTCAAGATTTCGTGCGAAGTTCATTTTTCCTGAATTGTCTCAGCCAGTTTGAATCCAATTACGTTTTTACTGCCCTAATGTGACGTAAATATTGCGTATCTCTGCATATTTCAATGTCCATCTTTGTACCTGAATGAATAGCTGATCGTCTTTTGTGTTTTATTTTTTTTTTTTTAGCGGGCGATACGAACGGCGTCACCGAGCGCTCCCCAAGCGAAATCCTCCGCTACAGCTGGTTTTTATACAGTTTCATCCTCCTCCTCCGGCTCGCTTGCTCTGCCTCCGCGGACCACAGGTAGTTCGCCGCACGAGTCCACGCGAAATGTTGAAAGTGAATACAAAAGAAAAAAAGTGAGAAAAAATTGCAGTTTCGAGAAAAAAAAAGTATTATGAAATGCTGAGAGAAGTCGATGGATACCTGTGATAGAGTGTTTGTTGAATATTTAAAAAAAGAAATGAAACATTCCGCCCTTGACAACCCCGATTTACTTCATAATTGCCGTGATTGCCATGAAAGGAAACGTTGTATGTTCGTAGGTTTCAATTTACTTGAACGCATTGTTTTTGTTTTTTAGATAGCTAAATATTATCCGTTCATTGTGTTGGTTGCGATTTTCAGAGGTCCAATCCTATTTAATTGACTTTACACTGAAGAAAATCATGAAAAGTTACTTGTATGGCCTAACAGATTTTGATGGATTGGACAATGGTAATGACAAGTTCAGATTTAGGCTGCAGGCGTATGTACCGACTGATTCTTCCTCAAAGCTGTCATTTGATTGTTGTACAGTGATGGAACAACTTCATCAACAGATACAAACATGTTTCCACATCAAAATAAGCTGGAGTGCCAATAAATTATAAATTAGGTAGAATACTGTGATCATTGGAAGATCTAGAACTTTTTGTTGAACTACCACTAGAGAGAACTCATCCACCAGAAAAGGTTCTCCGATTTTTCTTTTTTCTATGTATATTAAATCCCATGTTAATGGAAAGGTAGTCTACGAAATGTTTCACATTGAAGCCTGCCCTGAAACCCCGGGGTTGCACCGAGACCGTTTGGGAGAAACACGAAGAGGACTTGAGACAAAAATGTGCTTTTCTCAGCCAAACACAAATTTCAACTACCAATATGCGAAGGGAATCAATCTTGTCCACACTTTCTCGGCTTCAAATCGTGAAACGAACGACGGGATCCTAAATTTTGAAAGAGTTCACTAGTGGGTACATGAATACCCCAACAAAATTTCAATTTGATTGTCAAATTTCCGAAACCGTGTTTGGCAACAGTTGAAATTCATGTCTGCTCAGCAAGAACCATCTTGGAGGTGAAAGATCACTTCCATCTTTATTCCAAGCTTCATTCCTATTATTGCAGCAAAGAAGATAAGGGAAGCATAGAAGTTTATTACTTACCTCACATTGGCAGCGTCAGTCTACGTTTTCGTAAGACTGAGGGTTGAACTTGCGAATCGTGGAACAATTTCTGCTTGTCTTCGAGGTTGGTTGCACTCCCGTCAATACTGGCACTGGCCGACCTACATCGGGAATAAACACTCTTTGCTCCACCAACAATTTAGCAAACTCACGTTTTAAAGCACGTACTGTATTCATTGCGTATTTACAGCTAAGACAGTGCAGCACAAGGGTTGGGGACAACCAATTGATAATAGGATAATAGTGTGTTTTGCTGGTTAGATTCGAGCATTCTAGAGGGTGAGCGGAGACCAGGTGTGAAACTTATTTCAGGGCGCTCTCATTGGTTCATTCTTTGGAACCGGATAGAATCAAATGCTGAGTACTTCGCGCAAGCTCCCCCCGTACATGAGCACAGCTCAGTTGTGCTTTCCGACAGGGGGCTCTCAAACGCCCCCCTCACCAAACTCACGACTCCAGCATCCTCTCACCCATCCTGTTGACTCATTTCAATTACTAAGCCGCCAGTAAAGTAAGATGCAAAGTACAATTAAAGATTAAAAATAGGAATTTCTGAGGTCAAACTAAAAGAATAAATGAGAATCCAACGAAATTCAGGATTTCAGTTATTCTTGTTAAGTATAATTAAAATTAAATCACTAAGTCAAGATGAAGATACATACGCAAACAATAGTTTATAAGATCAGTTCAGATGAAAATCGTATCCAACTCAATTTGATTGTATTACCTAAGTTATTGATTACATGTTATAAATTGGATTTGTATGGATGTTCAATTTATAAATAAAATGTCATGAATTATTAAGGAAAGCAGTTCAGACAGCTGATTCTCAGAATTGGTTCGAATCGTGTAATCTTTTACGTGTTAATAGCTCCTTCTACATTTACACTGATGTGGTGACCTGGAAAACTTATTACGATGGTAGAAAATGCAGAAGAAAGAATGCATTTAATTCAAACCAAGAATAATAAAAGCAAAAGAAAATAGCTACTTAGCGATTGGAGACCATCCAATGGTGGCGTTGAGTTGGGAGTGTCCTTTTAAATGTTTAAAGGTAGCCACAAAGTTTTAAGAAAATATGATGCATTGTCTTCAGTAATTTCAAAACGGTCGGAAATTCGTGGTATTTTTGATGAAAATGTACAGAGGATGTGACTAGCAGTCGAAACAGTTGAAGCTCATTCAAACCTTCCAGACATTAATAACTCGGAGTACATTTGCAAAGGTCTGGAAGGTTTGAGAATTCAAATGAAAATCACAAAATACCATCTCGAGATAGGTAGTTCAGTTTAATTTCTAAAATTACCTACAACGTCGTTTCACAATTTCAAAACGCTCACGAGAAAGTATGAATTGATTTAAGATTGTGATATTTTGCTAGCAGCGTATGTTCCCAAGAAATCGGATAGCAATTAGCCTCAAACTTAGAACCCTAGAGAATGAATACTGACATCCAACAAGCCTACAAATGTTCTCTATTGATAACAGCTTTGTAATTGATGAAAGAAAGATATTTGAGAAGTAAATTCCCACTTGAATCCCCTTCAATTTAGTTTTTGTAACATTGAGCTATGAGTTTGGAAGAATGAATGAGGGTGGGAGGGATATTATAATTTGTGGATTGTCTTGGAATCGAGCTCAAGAAAATTTGTTCTGTTACAGAGAGACGGAAAAATTTTATTCTTTCAATGGAAGTAACAAATTACGAGCGATGTTGACTGATAAGCAAAGTTTACAGCAAAATTTTGGAGTCGGTAATTCTTGAGGACTAGATCAAAAGGTGAAGATTCTAGCTCGAATGTAAAGAGAATCAGCTGTAACGATGTAACATGATTTGTTTAAGAGTGTTTTAAATTGTAGTTTTAAAATCTCTAGTTTATTATTTTTTGACAATGATCCGATACTCCCAATATGTGCTCTACGGGCACATCCCTGTCACATAATTATGCATTATGTGGCAAACTACTGCTCGCAGTTTTGTTAAAAGAAATGTTATACATGAATTTGGTGAATAATTGAGGCAATTGCATTTAAATTTTTGTTAAGATCAACTTCTTTCTCATCGTCCGGAATACAGTTTTGTAGTTCTGAATAGAGGTCACTGGGTAGATTTGAATCGAATAGTGTGTTCTTAGTTAATTTGAAACGTTAGCACTTTCGGAGGAGCCTTAAATTGCTCATCAGGTCTGCGGAATGGTTGGGAATCCGACAAAGAACTCCCACACTTTATATTCATATCGAAACATACCTGCGTCTACAGGAAGTTACAAGTTATCTTAATTTCTAAACAACTTAGACACCATTCAGCGCAGTTGAAAGGAGTTCCAAGATATATTTTCATCCTGAAAGCAAAATACGAAGAATTGAGTTCGTAGTAGGTCCCAACGAAATGGTATAAAAGGTTATGACAAGCAACAGTGGATGCCAACCGAATGGTAATGATAACCAAGATATGTTGTGTGGTATCTAAGATCAGACTACGATTTCATCAAATTTCAGTGCGATCGAACATCGTTTTCAGATCAGTGATTCAAATCATCCACCATACTTGATATGCAAGACTTTCCATGCATGAATGACTTCAAGTAACCTACCTACCATCGTGAAAAATTCGGACCAGCACTATTCTTCATAAATAATGTTTACAATAATTACAAACACGATAAAATTATGCTTTCTGAATATGCGCAATACACACAAGCCTCGTTTTGTGTCATTGTGAGGTTTTGAGCGTTACTTTTAGGTTTAGCAGTTGGGATTATTTGCTGGGGGTGAATTTCTACGGATTCAAAATCTATTCTGCCTCCAAATTCTCGAGGGAAATAACACTCCACTAGCCCATGTCAGGAAACATCTCGAAAAACCACGTATTTGTCGTCAAACATAAAAACAGAATAATATAACAATAAAACACAACTCGCAGGGTCTTCAAAATGGTTGCTAAGTTTGACGGACAACTTTTCGGCACACTCGTAAGGTGAAATGTCACCGTTTCGCTTCTTTTCAATGTACTTCTGAACCCTTAATCCCTATGCCCTTAATCACCCGTACCCTCGGTCGGTTCGTCTCACCAGCGGCAACGAAATTTATCTTAGTATATACTTCCCCCTGTAATTCTATAGGTCCTTCCACAAAATGGTAATTGTTCGGATGCGGTGATGTGAAGTCCCTATTGAAACGCGAATAGAACGATTTGACAGCGTTTGCCATCCAGGTTTGGTCTGCTGACTGGCTCGTCCATGTTTGGGAGGGGGGGGGGGGTACTTGGAGTCGTATGCAACGCAATTATCGTGAAAATAGTTGGCAAATTCGACCTTTGGCTAAATTTGGCCTTTACAGGAGCCACTAGCAAAACACATCACTTACCTCCTCCGGCTTCAGAAATGCCACCCCGAATGGCCAATGTAGCCATTTGCCGACTTTTTGGGTATAGTCCCGTTACACGGGGTCGGAAGAACATTGAAATTCAAGTAAAACCACCTTCCCATCCAATGTTCTCAAATAGCACTTGAATTTAAAGTTCCTTCGTCCCTGGCAAATCCAGAAACTTTCACCTGATTTCAATGTTTTTGGCAGGTGAAAAGGGAATGTTTGTAAAGCAAACATCGTGGAAGCTCCTTGAGCCCCCCCGCAAAGCACCTGTCACGTTCATCACTCGATCAAAACTACCGATTCGGCAGTGCCTAACTCATACTGATAAGAACAGCTGTTACGATTCTCAGGTGTCGAAGGTCCATAACCGTCTCATTTCAGTTGTCATCTCCTTGATGCCCAAAGTATACAAAGCGAAAGCGATCTCCAATTTCGCCTCTCATCTCCGAAGGCCTGGGTGCCGAATGCAGGTCTTTCAATGCATCTGGGCGATCGGGCTGGCTAGAGTTAGGAGCAACAAGACTCCTAGTAAAGTAGTAGTAGACAACGGTCCTTGTGAGACAACGGATTTTTTACATCAAGAATCAACCAAGTCAAAACAGATTTGCAATCTACGCACATAGAAACGTGAAATGACAACATTCGAGGGGGTTCTCAAAAAATGTTTGTTATACGCCATTCCTTATTATTGGAAATAATATTTCAAAGAATCTAAAAAGATACCAACAAATCCAAACTCTTTGAACAGATTATTAATATTCAAAACGAGGTGTTTCGCAATAAAATTATAATTAACCATTTCTTTATGTCCAAATTGCTCACATTTCAACCTCATTAAGGATAAATGTGATCATACAGCATGATTGGAACTATTAATCAAATGATTTTATTTATAATTACGCGTTATGAATGTGATTGTGATGCAGTTCACAAAACCATTTGCCAGAGCCTGATGAAGAAAGAGGAGCTTCCCCGAAATTATTAGCATCGAAGCCAAAAACTAAAAAACGTTACACAACGGTATCAAATGTAGAACACAAATTATGATTTGACGGACATGCCCGTTTGTTGACGGTCCACTCACGCGCGAAAAGGTTGTCACGAAAATTACATGTACACGTTTGTTGTGTCTTCAAACATTGTAAATTTAATGCAATATTTTTCAACTAGCTTTGGAGAAAAAAAAACCCTTTCAACTAGTCGATGTTTAGTTCAAAACGTCATGTTTGTTTCGTATTTTGCTCAAAACGGTCCTCTGTATTATATCCTACCCGTAATTTACCAATTTAAAAAATCGGATATTGTAGATATTTCATTGCAGACAAGAAAGTTCGAACTAATAATTGTAAGATCAATGTAAAAAATATATATACATAAATTAACTTATTTAATGTGATTTATTGAACAAAAGGTGTTTAATGTGTACTTTTAAGACATGCATTCTTTGCTACGCTAATAGGTGCATAAATTGATGTATTATAAAAAAGAATTTTTTGATTTTCACTCGATTTGTCGGTCATTTAACTGTTTTCGTTGTTCGAGTTCCTGTCCAACGTAAGATGGATTTTCGAGAACTGTTGTAAATAAAATGAAATCGTTTCATGTATTTATTATCAATGTTGAATAGATCTCTTTTGAGATGATTTGGGAAATATTTACTATGAACTGTAAATTATAGTACGTTTTTAATAAAAACAGATTTAAAAACATGGGCAGTTTATTGTTGAGTCCCGCTGATGGTAACCGTGATCCGCTGGTCCGACTGATAAAAAACAAACGATTCTCAAGAAAAATTTGGCATCCAACACTTTTGTGTTTGGCAAAAATGCGGCAACCGTCGTGATTCACACTGTGCGCCGTAGTATTGTATTTCGTATCGTAGTTTTGCATTTGCAATAGCGTCTTCTGTTGCTTCTCTAATCATTTTATGACCCTTAATGAGACCCAGCTTTCGAAAAAGAGGCTGAAAATGAGCAACATGAAAAGCCGACATCTGTACAGCAGGAAGGTGTGGAAAGCTGGGCACTTGAGTTGTCCAGCAGAGTAAGTCACGCCGAAAGCGTGGCCTATTGGTGGCCATGTGGGACGGCATTACCTGCTTGCTTCCTGTTGAATAAGATAAATGCATTACAAGTTGGGTTCCACTTAAATTGGTATACAAATATAACATGAAACATGGAGGTGAAGCCCATTGGTTTTCTCCTGGAATATATATCTATTTGATATTGGCAAGTTTTGAATCATTTAACAGTATAACAGAGGTAACAGTTTATAACAGGTTTATAACAGAGGTTAACAATATCGTGGGTGATTCACTCGCTCTCGTTCGTAAAGTCTCGGTGGTGCTTCCGTTTGAGACGTCTTAGAGGGCGTTCTGGGGGGATTGTTGAACTTCGTGTTCAGAGAATTCAGACTTTATTCGTACAAAGAACGGTTCTAGTTCTTGTTGTGAAAAGTTAATTCAAAACCTACGGTTCATTAAAAAATGGGACAATGGGAACTTGATGGTCGTAAATCTAAATTATTTGTCTCTCTACGAACAAAAATTATTTCAGAAAGGTTTATCATTTTTTAACCCCCTGACACCCTCCCAACAACCTTTCTTAATTGGCAAGTCTTAAAATCGAAAAATGAAAAAAGGGATTTGAACATTTGAAATTGACATCCGTTTTCAACATTTTCACCTCTAAAAATGAGGTTCTCTAAGCCAGATGAACTCGGACTGGTCTAGGACTCATTTCAATCGATTTGGCGTCCGAAAGTCCTTGAAAATGACACCCCACTTGCCAAGATCAATAAAAACCTTAAAAAAAACGCAGTTTTTGGCGCATAGCATCTATGCATGTAAATTTTGAGAAGTTAGCGCCAACAAAGCCCAAAGACCTAAAATCGTTTCATTTTCGAAGGGCAAAAGGCGTTTCATTTTTTTTGATTAAACAAAATTGCTAGCCAACAGGGGAGAGAGAGAGAGAGAGAGAGAGAGAGAGAGAGCGACGCGCTCAACTCCCACCACTCTCCTCTCTGCACCACTCTCTTCTCTGCACTCGACCAAAAAGGTAATCCGCTCCAGTATTATTATTGTTTTGAAGTCAAATTGATAGGAAATATCCCATATCCATCCTATTAACCAAACTCCATACTTCAAACCCCTGCGGTGCCTTATTCATAAAAATAACGATATTGTAATTAAAATAGTTAAATTTTTCCATCTCGTGGTTAATAAGAGTCCCGTTGCAATTAATACAATTATTGAATAAAATATTCAATCTATTACCAAAATCTAGCGTATTTATTATTTCTTGAACCTTATACATCTGTATATAAATAATCATAGTAATTAATAGAGAAAAAAAGGAATAAATATCAAGACATCACAATCGAAGAAAGATGTAATTGGTGTAATGATTCATTTCAAGGATTACAGTACCTACCTACTCTTATCCAATGAGTGTATTTACCCATATAATTGTGTTAAAGGCTTTTGATTTTGACAACTATACCTATGTATTAGAATAGGTATAGCCTATTAGCTATCACTATGCATGGATGTATGAATTTTCCCACTCAAATTCAACTATTCAGGATTTTCCAAATCACAGTTTGTTGCAAATTTAAGGGGACATCAAATTAGAACGGATGAAGATTTGTTGTTGAATTGTAACATTTTACTTTTGAACTAATTTGGAAGAGTTGAATTTGGATAATAGGTATTTGAAGATGATTGTGATTTACGTATTTCAGTGAAGGGGTGACGAAGAGAACGTGAAGCAAGATAATTTCAGGTTTCAGAAACGACACGTCAAGGAGCAAGTAATTCCCTGAGGGGGAATACAGCTACAACTCTTTTGTACAGGAGCAAAGGTTCTGAGGAACCCAGCTGCACTGTAAATATGAGGGAGCATGTATAACACCTTCACCACAAGAGATAACGGCTACAACACCTGTCCATTTAGGGCTAAATTTTAAAAGAGCAGAGTGGGATTCGGACAGAGTGACGAAATCAGGATAAAGGACCTGAATAAATCCCCTGGGCTGGTCCAGGCTTATTTATACGGGTGTTCTGACCACCATGTGGGATTGCCCATCCTTTCCACCATGACTGGGGAAAACCCACAATCCTCGACTTTTGTATCGTCCATCGTCAGTTTATTGTCAACCGCGTATAAACAACTAGCAGATTAGATGCCCTTAAAATTTTGGGAAGCTAAGAACCCAACCCAATTTCTGTTCAAGCGATAGAAGTACGAAATCCTGAATCGTGTCGTTTTTATAACGTCAGAGTTATTGTTTTTTCGTATTAATTGAAAACATTACTTCTTTGTATCAATAAAAATATTTTATCGTTTTCATTAATACATTCTCTTTTGCTTGATACCTTTATTGGCTCCTTCGTGTCTCACAGCAAACGCTGAAGTAGGTAGATAAGTGTAAGGTCGGAGAATTAGGTAGCTACTCCTCAACATTGCGGAATTCTGATGCTAATGAGTAACGTGTTACTGAAATAAACGGTTACCGTTCGGTCGCAAGAACTGGATAACTAGTTATCAGAAAATCACCGTGTTTACACACAAAAATCTTTAGTTAACACATTCTAATTTCAAGTCCTGAAATTTCATTTTCAACATTTTTGTCAAGTTCTCCAAATTTCAGACCACTGTGGTCCAAACAACCGATTCAGCGGGCTAAAACTCATGTCAAGACTTGAACTCGCCCTTTATCCAAGCGTGTAGTACATGACCCTTGGACCACAAAACAATGAAAATTAAATGCCCTTGAATAACATACCATTTGCGCTTTTTTTTTAAATCACCTGTGATAAAGTTTCCGAATCAATGATTGCTGTCTGAATACAATCTCTAATTTCCAAGTTATACATGCGTAACTATTACTTTTCCTATATTGTAAGATTGAATCTCAATATAGTATAAAGATGAAAGGTTGAAAGATCATTTTAAGATGTATTCATATTTAATCAAGAGTAATTGGAATAACTTCCTACTGAAGATGTGATACAAAAATATTAACTAACGTACCCAAAGATTATTAACGACGTATTTTTTCCGACAACACAATTTTTATATATAAATACTCTTCTAAGAAAATTTTTTGAAAACCCTAAAGACCTCTCCTTCAGCCGTTGTATACAATAACAACTTACTGCAACAATGCAGAAACCGTTTGGAGTAGAGTAGAGTAAGTCCCGCTAAATTGGGCGCTTGGCAACACTGTGCACTATGTTTTTCATGTCTGGGAACTCTCGCAACATTATGTTTTTCGATATACAAGAGCGATATTTTAAGGAATAACAAGTCATACTCATTTTATCAATATTTCGTTTAATGCCAACTCATTACTTTCGGGACGGACCGTAAAGGCAAAGTAAGGATAGCAGAGTTCTGTCGAAAATAAATTGGATTTTCAGGAAACGTATAGCGAATTTCCATTCCAAGTTAAATACAGTCTAATAAGATCTTGAAATAATTATAACATGAACGGCAACTCATCAGAGACCGTTGAAAGTTGACCATATTGAGTTACATAGTATAAGAGTACCTACGGTGGTATAACAGTACATTTTAGTCGATTAACACATAACAATAATGATGTTACTTGGTTGGATGTACATAATGTAAGATAAATAATTCATATAATTGGTTTTGTAATTGATTGTCTTTTAAAGGAAAAACGTCAATGTTCTCAAGTCTACAAGCCAAACGTGTAAAGCGAGTTGATACTTCATTGATCTTCGATATAATAAAACATTATAACAATTAACATTATATATAGGTAGTCAATTCACCCATTGCAAAAGTGGTTATAATAGGTACTAGATAAAGATTTTGAAGTCTTTTCAAGCAATACAGTTTCAGTAGGCACCTGCTACATGCAAGAAGTAAAGAGAAATCGTTGTTCGAAATCAATAGCTGACTGTTATCTTAATTGTAATTGTAGGTTGAACATTTTGTCACATCGATGGAGATAGGTTCTCCAAAAAGCAATTCAAGTTTTATTTAAATACTAAATCACAGATATTTGTTGGGCATCACTTCCTTCAATTAGTGATATCACAACGTGCAGTTGGTTGAAAAGGTTGGCTTGTTTCGACTTCGTCTTTAATAGCTTTCAAATCGTATATCAAGCAAAATTACAATTTTTACTGCCAAAGTAAAGTAAGTGGGGGAGGGGGGCACGAAAGTTCAAAATTCGCGAATCTGTAAGCCCACAATAGCAATCAAATATTTGACATATATGTACTTAACAAATGGATATTGTCAGAATGAAGAAGAACGTAAAACCTCTTTTCATCGAAACTTAATTTTATGTAATGAAACTTTAACTTTGCAGTAATAATTATAAGATGTTACCTTTACTGACGTATACTTACAATGCTTAAGCAACTCATTTCAAAGCGTGGAACGGAAACCCTCTTGAAGAATCACTTGGCAACACTGAGTGATAAGCATCAAAATTCAGTGTTGCGTGATTTGCTTCGGAAGTGGAAGCAAATATGATTTCAAGGAGCAATTTCACTTATTTTGTGTAATTTCATCGGTTGAATGATGTCGTAACAAAATTTCCGAAAAGGTGTAATATGAAGGGTATTAGTTTATAGAAACGGAGCAAAAACAGTGGAAAATAAAGCTGAATGACGTCATTATTGAACGACCTCACCACCTAGGGAAGGGGCTCAGTATCATAAGAAAACGATGTAAATTTAATAAAACTAATTAATATTAAACTATTGCACATTTTTATGGAGATTTTCCTTCGTCATTAAATATTCAAAGTAAAACCAATTAAAAATAAGTTTCCTACGTGTTTCCAGCAAATTGTTTGAACTCAAATTTCGATTGAAATTTAATTGATACGTGGGTAAGTATTTAATGGATTATCGGTATGTGCAGAATTGATGGAAATTTAGAATTTAACCAGCTTAACCCAATTCAACATCAGCAGATTTCAATTGTGTCAGACGGGAAATCTGTAAATCACTCAATATGGCACAATATGGGTTAAGTAAGATGTAATGCAAGTAACCACGACTTTAAACGAACCTAGACGAAATTTGGCACTGTTAACCTTGTAAATGTAATACTGACTGTTTCTGAGAGAGGTATTTGTTTTCATTGGTACTCTGGTATAGTTTTAGGCCTTCACTTCAATAAATCAACCCACATCAAAGTACCTGAAGCAAAACAAAATTGGTACTCCAACCGATTTATCAATTTCACAAGTTTTACGATCGAAATTGTGTTTAAGGTGGTACAAGATTTGATAATAAACAGTATGTTTCTGTTCGCCAACATGTGTCGCCATCTCAATTAAATTTGGTAATGTGAGGACACTTTGATGTTCAGGGAAACCTTTTTTTGGAATAGCAATATCAGAACTCTGATAAAAGGGTACACAAAAGGGATTACAGTCATTCATATTGCTTCATAACATTTTCTTAAAAGTAAAACAGAATTACAGTTTTTACTATTATTGATAAAATAGCCACTCCAATTACTTCAGTTCTAACGTTAATGTTAGCATTTAAAACATTGTTCGGTGTATCGTGCCTAAAGAAAACAAACCATGTAGGCACGTTCGTGGATGTGTCACACTAAATCAATTCCACAGGTGCTCAAATGCAGTTATACGTGTCCCTAATGTTTACAAAGTGTCAAAAAATGCTCGTTTCTCATGTTAAGTTTGGCTGCACCTCAAAATCATTCTTAATAACCAATTTATTCTAATTAGTTTATCTAATTAGAAGGTAGGTAAATTCATGACTCATTCTCAGAGACTCATCCTGTTCTAATCAAACTATTTTCCATTTTTTACCAAGCTAACACATGAATACATTAAGAATAATGAGAGGAGTGCGCTTGTTGAAAATTCAACACGTTTGAAGAAGCAATGCCTCAGATATATGCAATACTACCCTATATTTGTCTGTAGAGGCAGATCTTCAGCAAGAATAAAGTTCAGAAATAACCCCAAAATTTCATAACTGGGAAAAGAACGTAACCTTGAGGAGGCTCCTTAGAATGCACAGTGCAGCCCTTCCTCAAATCAGAAACCCAAAAAAGCCAGTAGGAGGGTATACATAAAGGTGGTGTTCATTGAAATTGACTTTGCTCCTACCACTGGTTGTTGACATCCCTTTTCATTACAGGATCGACGTCTTAACTTCTTTCCTGAGTTCAAATTCGGAATTTTTAAAATGTAATCAATCACCTGGTCAACTAGCTTTCCGAACCTCGCATTAACACAACCTCGACGGAAACAGCTTTTCATATTCTAATCCAAACACGAATCCAAGCGTCTTAACGATCTAACCAAACTAAAAAGCTATGTATAGGAGTTGTTAATGAGTTAAAAATTTGCTTTAATGGGCGAGAACACATACTTTCTGAAATTGAGCCAAAGAAACTTGTGTGTCCATTGTAAATAAGGCTTCCTAGATTAGGTACTGTTAATGCCTCTTTTACATTAGAAAGTGTTAACAGACAACCAGGTGTCCTTTCAAGCTCCCAAGTTTTACCCTCAGTGTATGTTTCAACTGAATCTGGAACACACACCTCAAAATTATTGAAGTTTTTTACATTCTATGAAACTGGACCAGCGTATGAGCATTCGTCAAATTTCATTCTTCTGCTGACCTACCTCAAATGCCGAGAAATCGATACTGATCCATAAGATGACATTTCTTTGCATTTAGTTTCATGTGTGCTGACCGAAACACTGAAAATACAGTTGTCAGCAACATCTTATTAGCAAATTTTGATGATGCTCTCACGAAGTTCTCCCCGAATAATTTTTAAAATGGAACTGATGACCGAAGCACTGACGATTTCAAACGGCAAGAGACTAAACTGCCAAATCAGTTTCACACAGGCCAACGCACTCAGTAAATTATGAGTGCAGAACCAAAAATTTGTAGCAACATCATCCACCAAAACAATTCATCAACTTCTCTCAAAGGGTACCTATCTCCTATTCCACTACCTAAATCAGGGTTTTTGCATTCTACAATAAATGAACTGTTGGCATAATTTTTCCCGAATTCTTGTCAGTCTCAGCATAAGTGTGACAGCACTATCCATCCCTTGGAAATTGAGTGACAATAGCCATCTCAAATTATTTCTTGAAATGTAGACATGCCACAGAGACATGCTCGCAGTGCACGTATGTATGTAAAATTAGAAGTTTTCAAGTAGCATGAATGTTAAGAAGCCAGGAAGTTATGCTCGAAAGACTAACCATCACAAGTCAATTGGTAAAACGTAAGTGATGATACCCTAACAACAAAAGGTAAATGATGTTATCTGAACCCAAACACACATAACCACAGCCACTCAAACATTAACCAAACTTGCCATTTACGAGTACATTCATTCGAGTTATCAGATCCAGAAAATATTCAGTCCAAGCACACTTAGAAACAGATTTCTAGCAAGCCATATCAAGTCAATACACATATTCTTCTCAACACTGTAGTACATCATTAAACATCACTCAGAGAGACAATTTAATCATTGAAATTTTGAATAAAAAATGGCGACACATCCCTACATCGTGGCTACAAATAGAATAATGAAAATATTAATCATATTTACACGTTAACAAAAAATATACATATGCGTACACTTAAAAGATATAAAATAATTTACAATGGTAATAATGGAGCTTGCAAAGCTTAGGTAATTGGGTTCTTAAAATCTCACAGGTGAGGATCATAATCCACCGTAGTCGTTGTCAGGGGCTCTAGGGGGTCGTGGTCGAGACGGCCTAGACGGAGATTCGCGTGACTCCCTGCACAACAACAATACCGAATACATCACCATGATTTATCTCAGTAAACTCATTAGAGTCATAGAGTCAATGAATAAGGAATAAAGCAATGAGCAGAAACAAGGTGAATGAAACAGCATAATTTGAATTCTGGGGAAGAGGTCAAAAATTTACAGAACGCTGAATGGTTTATTGATCATTGGTTTATTAGACGTGGTCTACGGTTCATTATCTAAACTACAAGAAGTTTGAGAAGTTCGCAAAGAAATGGGCGAGGTTGAGAGCTGTGGGTGAATGTATGGCTGAGGCGGAATCAGAGGTAATCGCGAGTTGAATGTGATACTAGATTCAGGAATGTTATGTTTTATTTAGCAGGCGAAGAGTGAGGAAATTTTAAAGAAGTACTCCTCTCTTCCAGTATGTAATGAGGTGAGAATGGATGTGTGCCTGATTAGTGCGAGGAAATCCACTGTGATATTAGTTCAAGTTCAATGTGATAGTAGAATAGGATCTTGGATGTTGGTAGGTGGGTACGTGTGTGGCAGAATGTCAGTGTGGGGACCCTGGCAGAAAACCAGTAGATTCTTCATGATCTTTATGCTTTTTCTGTTTGCCATTCTATTGATTTCACTTTCTCTTAATTTACGGGGCTGTAAATGAGTTTTGAATCACCCTTTGAGATCGAGAAACCTCACGGGACGGGTAACAGGGAGGCCATCCAAGGAAGGATGGGCTCGAGGGTGCTGGTCAGGGATTTTTCCACAGCACACTTGGCTAGTATGAAAGTCCGTGTTAACAGGTTGTAACTCTATTTATTGAGTGAATGCGGCTTAGATTTTAGTTGAGAATGGATCTGTGATATAATAGTTTACAAATCTAATACGCAGGTGGGATTCGTGATTAGTTGGGAGAATATTCAGCACTCGCCCTGTATCAATCCTTTTTTCACAAGATATGGACCTAACAAAAAATGACATCCAATAATGGGAAGACCACAAGTTAAAAGAAGAGATGGACTAGTACCTAGGTGTCATCAACTCCTGTCCCTATGGTATCCCATAAAAACCTGGTACCTCCATGTCGTCCATCCCAAGCATTCTCATAGAGTGCTCCCAACGCTAGAGGGGACAGTAAGGCCTGCTGTGTCATCAAGAAAGAGTGAGGGAAACCCACTACTGCCGCATCTGCTAAGTCCTACCAGATTGTATTGGGCCAGAATGGACTCTGATTCAGCAGGTATGTAAACTCGGCACCACCCTCTCCAACATATGCGAGCGTTAGAAGTTGTTTCTACAATTTTAAAAACTTTGTGGTTGAAACAGCATTAGGTGCAGTATTATTCAATCCAAGATGTAATGGACATATGTATTTCACTTTGCACTTGAGCACAACAGCCTGTTAGCAGGAGTAGAGCATGTGGTGCAAACCGGAAGATGAGAGATGAGAACAACGTGGAAGATGAGTTTGGGTGTTTTGTAGTTCTTCCTCCATTCCCAGGTCTTTGAAAGGCGGAGATTCATACCGACATGGTTTTTTAGAGCAAAAATGTTCTCAAAGTTAACCAGAGAAAAAGTGGCCTTTTAAAATTAAACTTTAGCACTTACCCAAAAAATGGAATATTGGCTGTGAGGGCGGCTTTTGAGGCAGATGACGAAAGAACTGGATTATTCGCAACCAAATGATTCACCAAACGCCTCAGGTACAGTTGAAGTTTAATTCGTCGATCTTCAACAAATTTTGTATCCTGAGAACCAAAACACAAATACAGAAATATTTGTAATCAAAGTTAGTACTCATGATAAGCAGAACCAAGATTCTTTATTGCACCTTTTATTGCATAAACCAAAATTAAAAAGCCATCAAATAATAATAATGAGAGAGGAAGATATTACATTATTTCGTTTGATTATGAACAAAGGATTGGCTCGAAAGATTTTTTCTAGTTGGTCCATAATAGATCAGATAGATACCTTGTTTCCAAGGGTTTTCTTGGGAGGGAAGTTGAATGTGGATATAACAGGAAACTGCTTTTTCGACTCTTGGTGCAGGTCGTAAAATTCAGAGTACCTCCGGTAAACATTCCACTCTTCGGGGCCGATTCTCACATGAATCTAAAAATAAAAAAATCATCGATATAATATGTTCTATAAAGAATGGAAGAAAGTAAATAAATAAAATTGCCTAATTGTTTGTTCTCACATTGACTAGTAGAATTAGAATCAGTTGAAACTGATTATCAACATAGAAGGAGTTTTCAAGCAATGACTGAGTAACTAGGTTTGTGTTCTGGGGAGGTCGTTAGTCAAGACAAATCTTGGTGAGGGAAGGATCCTTCATATCTGGACTGCCAGAGGAAGAAGGAGAGTAGGGGTTTGTTTTGGAGATAGGGTATGACTGCTGCAAGCTGGGAGTCGATGAAAGCAGGACATGATGAGCATCAGAGCACCACTCTGCAATCCTGGTGGCAGGGGAGACTGACACGGTTCAAGTAATACCATAGAATGCTCATGCCAGAGTTACTGCATATCAATGTTTTACAGAGCCAGAGATTTGCACGTTGATACAACAACAGGTTTCAGCAATGTAATCAATGATTACACTGTTGCCAGCAACCATTGATTTAGAGTGCTCCCATGAAAGCCTACTTAAGGACAAACGTTGTTATAGATACAATCAAGGAAGCATTGGCTGTCAAAATGAGGTTGTTGACGAGGTGATAGTGATAACGTAACCAACAACCGTTTCTACTTTGTTCTATTACCATTTCTGCCCCATTACTGCTTACTTAACTTCACTACTTCTTCGATTTACTCCATGTTTTCTGTTATTATAAATTGTGTGGTTCATGTTCTGTCATTTATCCTAACCCGTCACTTGTGCACTCGAAGACATTTTCAATTTGTTCGAGGACTGACGAAACAGTAGTTCTTGAAATTCGATACTTCGTCACGAAACAAATCAATGACCTCAAAATCTACCGCTATCTCTCTGATTTATCCTGCAGGGGAATAGTAAAACCTGCATCATCCTCGTTAAACTCGTCTTCAAGTACCAACGCTCTAACCATGCATCTACGGCTCAGTTTTAGCACAAATTAGCCTGAGTGACCAATAACAAGAATAGAAAACAGGTAGGAAAAAAACTGCCAAGCCACTTAAGTACAAAATATAAAACTAGTGGAAAACGATAGCTCAAAATAGAAGAAATAGCTCAACAGTCTACACACTCCATCTACATTAAGGGGAAAACTTACCTGGTAAACATGATGCTGTCTCTGGGATCCTGACAAAAAGACCGAAGGAACCCATAAGCTTATTATCTGTGTGCTGACGTCAATTTCTGTTGGTCCGAGAGGTCCGCGGAGAGCTTCCAGTTCCAGATACAGTCGTTTGATGATCAAGTCCTTAGAAACCATATTTCTCTGGAGACGATCATTCAATTCCATGAGCTCTCCGTGCATTTCTGCTACCTGCAACCAAAAGCAAGGTACCCTGTGTGTTAGAACTGGCTTTTGGCCATTTGTCACTAACATAAAAAGACGATTACTAATTAAATAACAGCAAGATCTAAGTCATTGTTGACCATGGAACGCGAAGAGAAGCTCACATTATTTTTTGAATATGGAAGTAAAAAACGTAGTAGTACAGTGTTGGTTGAAGAAGCATTTGGAATTGTAACTACCTCCTACATTTACACCAGAAAACAGTGGTTATTATTTAACTTCCTCATCGATTCAGTTAAAGTTGGAATCTTTAAAAGTTTGCAATTTTAAGAAGTGGACAACCCACTTAAATACAACTTCCATACTCAAAATATTGGGAGTAAATAGCGTTTTACTTTATAAGGTGTTGCACTAGTCTTACCAAATCCACACCAACTCTTCGAAAAACATCATTGAATACATAATTTCAATTACCCATTAAATGGATTCTACTTGATTACAATTCTAATTAACCATATTAAGAAAATGGTTTGTAATTTTAAAAACTAACTAAGTGTACATAAAGTCGCACTCGAGTGAGTTCTTTGCTTGTTTGTGTATGCCCAAATTTCCATGCATTTTCTTCAAAACAGAAGTTACTTATCTCTTGAAAGCTAATCAAAACATCTTTCCATCATTTTCAATACCCCTAACAATCGTGAAGCATGAATCCCAAGTATCTCACTCCTTGAAGAACTATATTTATAAAATTACCCCTTAGGCTCTGAAGTGAATTTGAACAGGAGATTTGAGGTCTCTAAATATAGTTTAGAGAATATAAAAACTATAACAGAATAGTTACCATAGAGGGGACAACTTCAATGCAGGGTTTCCAATAATTTGGTGGATCAAAAACTCCGGAGTATTGTCAGTATTTAAAATATGTTACATTTGTTCATAAACAGTTCTTAATATTCAAATATACTAGCTCAAGAAACCTCATTTTGCAGAAACGATGATTGGAATCACAACGTACCTGAACTAGTTTCTGCTGAAAGAGCTCTTCACCTTCGAAATCAGCGCCATCTTGCTTCAGCAGCTGCACAGCGCTCACATATTTTCGAAGTGATTCCTTGAGAGAATCGTTCTCCCTGAAAAACAAAACCATCTGGATGAAGTTTGGTTGGATCAGCAGCACTTGTATATGACTGACCCCGTTACTGTTAGGCATTTTAAAATTAGTTCTTGTGATGAGGTACTACGATCCTCAATATCAACCAACCGCAGTGTTTGTGCTATGAAACCATAAAAGCTGCTACCAAACGATATTTTGCAGGATTTCTGGGTGGAGCAGAAGAGAAGGAAGAATTATGCATGAATGCTCATAAAATGAATAATACCCGACTCATAAACTACATTTTCAGACAAAATTCCAACACAACCTAGACACCGTGAAATGGATGGCACCAAAATACAACAGGATGGGTTTTAACATGGCAAAGAATGGAACGATTTTTTTATGAACCACTTTGCCAGGAAAAGAGTTCTAAAATACATACTCGTACTAACCAATAACTTCTCAGGAGTGGAAAAAGATAAATATAGGGAATTTTGACACTAATAAGCGTGTACAAATAAATTTCAAATAGATTCCAGGTTCTACCTTTGAAGCTCTTCGACTTTCTGCTCCAACTTGGACTGATTCATCTTGAACGTTATCATTTGCGAGTTTAGGATAGAGTTAGTCTCTTGAGCTCTTTCCAATTTGGCGAGTACGGTTCTAGAGCTGGATGCATCACTTTCATTGCATTCTGAAACTGAACGCCAAAGGAAATTATGAATAAAAATGAACAATCGTAAAGGAAATCGGTATTACTACTGGAATGATGTATTTTTATGTATGATTAGTGTTGAATAGTGCGATCAAACTAAAAACAATTAGCTCCTACATATGCGGGTTGCCTATGTTGTTCATGCCAGGCGTTGATGGTTTGTGAAACGAGATCTGTTTTCACTCATTCTATTGTCCCCGTTAACAGATTACGATCTCAAATTGTTTCATTTTTTCTTCAATTTATTTTCGGTAATCTTTCAATATATATTCCTATTAATTAGTATCAAGTATATACGAGTATTGCACAGAATGAATTATGATTAAATATACTTCAAAGCAAACCGCTTAGATTATAACTGTATACATAGGGTAAAAATAGTCTTTTAGCGAATTTTTGTCGAAAATGGATCTGAAATTTTAAAATTAAAATTCTCACAGTAGTTGTAAACGTGTAACTTGCCAAACAAATGGGTAAAGTTTAGTATCATTCGACATGAACCATGATTGGGCACCCCAACATCAAAACATGGAATATGAAAGAATCAGTGATGACCTGTTTGATTCTAAGTCTCCCAGAAAGTCATGAGTAGGCTGATATAATGCAAGGCATTTTCAACTTTCAGAATCAAAATTAATCATTAGAGTTGCCACAGAGAATTTTCCTTGATTTGGATAACAATCAAGAAAGGGGCGATAGGCAATATATTTCAATAGGTGAGAAGTAACAATGACAGAGGGAATCATAGTTGGATCCACTAAACGATACACATTCCAAAAGTGTTGATTTTCACGTTTAAAGTGGAGTACCTGATTCGGATGCTACTTGTTCAGCTATTGGTCCCGAACTGGAAGTTTCTCCTTCCTGAAAAAGTAACGATAGGCACATAAAAACATTTGATAGACGTAGTATTTCCAGATAGAGTTAATCTTTTTACAAATAGAATCAATCTTCCTGAAAAAAAAGTTAATCTTTAGTTAAGTTAAACGAATTTAGACTTTTTGTTTATTATTCAATAATAAACCATTGTAATCGCTCTTGAAAAAAAAAATTCTAACCCCCCCTGAAAATTTCATGGTTTACGTTTCAAAGGGTGTAGAATCCGAATCTGCAATAAAAAATTTTCCGTCCGTCCGCCGCACGCCGTACGCACGATTGCTCCCAAACGGCTGAAGCAAAAAAGCTGAAATTTTCAGGAAAAACCCATGTTGGTCCGGCGACGCTCCGATTCTTGAGCCAGCTCTCTCACTTAATTTAAAGTGCCAAAGTTTTTTAAGGGTTGTCAAAGTTTCGCAAAATCCCTAAAAACCTCAAAAAATGTCGAGGCGGCCTAAATTTGTACTTTTTTGAAGAACACTTCACGAGGAATCGAATGAGCCACCATTCTCGATCTATGGCCCGATTTATGGTGCCAACATTCGCGTTATTTTGGTTTATTATTGTTTGTTGTGTTGATATAAGTGATGTAGCCTAGTGACGTAGATGTGGTTATTGTAGTAATGTGGATACTGTTGAAGCATTCTGATATGCATGAAACGCTGATCAATATAGGCTTATTCAATATTATTACGATTATTCAATATTATTACTGGGGCTAAATAAGTATTCATTCACTGTTGTTTATTATTCAATTGGCTTGCGTTCGTGATTTGAATCTTACTAAGCTTCGGAGTGTGCGTGTTCTACAGGTGATAGAGCGATTATTGAATTTCAGGAGATATGCATAGAGCACGTAAATCGGTTTTCAACCAAAACACCTATTTGGATTGATCAGTTGATGATATTTGTGTGCCTCCTCTACATCAGTCTACCTTTGGCTACATCGTTTAAATTTGGATTTGGGGAAGTTTTAACGCAATACGAGTTCTAAAGGACTTGATAAATTATCGATGTTTTTATTGTGGGGGGGGGGGGGGTATTGAGGTTCAATAAAAAACAAATTCTTTCACTGGGGTTTATTATTCATGATTTGAATTTCTACTAAGCTTTGGAGTGTGCGTGTTTCACAGGATGGAGCGATTATTGAATTTCAGGTGATATGCATAGAGCACGTAAATCTGTTCTCAACCAAAAAACCTATTTGGATTGATCAGTTGATCCTATTTGTGTGCCTCCTGAAATTCAATAATCGCTCTATCACCTGTGAAACACGCACACTCCAAAGCTTAGTAGAAATTCAAATCATGAACGCAAGCCAATTGAATAATAAACCCCAGTGAAAGAATTTGCAGCGTTTTTTATTCGTTTTTAATGAGGACAACATATCTAATTAATATAGACAGAGGCAGTGTGCTATAATGGACCAACACTAACGTGATATGGTTAAGGAAGCTCTGAATCAACACTGTCTATGTTATCCTTACTTATTTACTTTTTCAATTGTCAATTATGCTACTTGAAGTTTTCTGAATTAAAAGCCAAAGTTTTAAAAGTTTTGTCGTTTCATGCAGACACACCTCTGACACGCTAGGCACTGAGATCGAATCTTCCGAGGAGTGGTTTTCATCAGTGGTAGATACTGGTATAAGGTCTCCCAGAGTTAAGTTAGAGAGTAATCTTAGCCCAGCGCTGCAAAAGAGAAAATTAACTTGAAATAGAACAATTCTAAACAAAATAAGTGGGCGTTACTGAATCAAATCAGATTATAATTCTTATTCTTTATTAGGTAGATTTTGGACCCAGGCATCGTTTTAGGTAATACAAAATTCGACACAACACATCTTTCAAGATTAAGAACCTTCTAAGTTTATTTACATTCCATTGATCTATGCAGTCATGTTTCCAATCAAGGAAGCTGTCTCACACCTAACTTTTCAAATATCTTTTATCAAAGTACTTTGCGTTTCCTTTATGTCAATTGAGCAAATTGAAAAGATGGACTTACGTAGGGTTGTTTGCCATCAAGTCATTCTCATTTTTTGACTCATTGTCACTGTTGGAAAGGTCCAAATCTAACGCTCCCGTGGCTTCTATAGCAGCTTCCACGTCCAGTGAACGATCTTCCACCTGATTGTATAGAGCGGTATGTTATTGAAATGAGGGTGAAATCAAATTCATAAATGAAAGTAGCACAAAAAACTTACGTCAACTTGAACGACAGACGTGATGACAGGGATTCGACGGCTGTCTGCACTACGGCTTCTGGTTGACGAATCAGAGATCTCCTCATCACCGAATGAGATGATGGTTTTTGCAACTTTCTTGGTTTTCTTGATCTCCTCTACATTTTTTCCTGAAACGAAAGCCACTATAGATAGCAACGAAGGACAATTTACACAAAAAATAATGAATATTATGAAATTCCAACCCTTAGAAGCTCCATTCCCACTAAGGCTATCACTGTGTCATCGACAAATCTATTCAACTTCCTTGGACTTGTTTTTTCCAGCATTAGAACTAAAAGGTGATAGGTATTCTAGGTGGGAGGAGGTAGGTATTATTAATGAAATTATTCAGATATTTAAGAACTAGTCCAGAGTGTTCTACTCTCTTTGTCCTACTCACGACAACATTCCAGTTTCATAACTTGTTCTCAAGGGGTTGTAGGCAAATTCATAATTCCTTTTACATTTTTATGAGCTAAACCATAGGTACTCGCATGCCTACAGTATACGGTGGGTGCCTGCAGTATGTATTTCGCAAGAACCTTTATAAGCTTCGATGAGATTTCCATCAGTTATAAAATTCTGGATAAAAAAAAATCAAAACAATTCCAATTGTGCGATGTTAAGCCATTAGTTTTATCAATTTTTCACTAAAAAGAAAATTTTCGGTAGCTACAGTCATTAAACACCTTACATAACCCTTTACGTTGTTTGGAACTCCCGCCTAAATTCACTCTGATAGAGGCTCTTCGTTCTTATCTGCGGACCTCAGGTCGTTCTTAACGCCTCACTATGTAAATTATACAGTCTCTTACATACCCGAGTTGCATTCATCTTAATATTCTTTGAAACATCAACACCGAACATGTTAATCTAGGTACATAAATTGAATGGTATTTCACATTTGCGCATTAAAACTTGCCATTGATACGATTTATATCATTATTTCAATAATCGTATCGGAACCTACGCAAAAAATATGCCGGTTTACCAACGTATTTTGCATCAATCTAAGCTTCCCACATTTCTGCCGATTATAAATTGGATGGCACACATTTTGATAATGAAAACTGGATTGAAGTCTGAAACAATGGCCTATCTATTCAATAAATCTATGACGTACATATTTTGAGAAGCGTCGAATCGGTCACGGAAAATATTCGCACGGGAGAAATGCAATACAACGGAACCACTGCACTCGCAGTCATCACTAATCAGCGTAAAGGAGCACTCAATATTTTGTTTAAGTATTGAAACTTGAGATAACACGAAAGCGGTTGAGCCGTTCGGCACCTTACTCGCACGAATGAACTAACGAGCTACGAATAAGCTTATCTCTTTGGTAGATAAGAAAAGGCATGGGGTCCAAAATCACGTCAAAGAATACGCGTCTAAACAACAAATTATTAGAAAAACATAATAATAACTAGTTGAGTATTAGTTTCTCATATCCTATAACGATGTAATTTATAGTTGCGACTAAAGGAATTGCTTAGATAAATAGGTTCAACTATTATACGATTGGAGTCTCAAAAGTAACAATCCCTATCACAGAAAATAAAATAACATATTTTAAAAAAATTAGCGCTGCGCGGACCCCCGGGCAATCTTGTTGATTCTTGTTTTAAAATAACTTTTAGATTATGAATAATGATTGTGGACAACAAGGAAGCCCTTGATTAAAAACTCAACCTTACAAACGTTTTTTTATTCACATCCCCAAAATTCGAGGAAATGGATTTGGTCCGTTACTGCTGCAACGTTTTCCATTGCACATTCAATGAAAAATCAGGTCTTACCAGGTCCAGGTTCTTCGATGACTGTTTCTGATTCTCCGATCGCGCTTTTGCTGAAATCTTCATTATTGGACGCCTGGTTAAGCTCGGGACGATCAATACTCAAGGCGAACAATATTGAAGACAATCCTAGGAAAAATTTTTTGGGCATCAGAATTTAATCGTAAATTGACAAAAGAATTACGACAATGGGTTTATGGTACAAAATTTGACAAAACAAACAACTGGAGTTGTGAACAGTATCAGAACATTACTGGTACATTTGAAATTAAATAAAAAGCTGCAAATTATATTGCAAAGGTTTATTATTTATTCATCCTCGTCTTTGTAAATCTCTATTATTATTTGACGTAGTCTATGGTGCATTTTATGAACTAGGCTGTTACATAACGTATTCATGTATTATGGATACCTTAAAAAGAGCTCCATTTACATTTCACCCACATAGATCGCAATTAGCTGCAAGGGCCCTTGAGCTGATCAGTGTATATCCACACCTCGTAATTTACTTATTGATACACCAACGGTAACAGGATGACTTCATCATGAATATAACACTAAAACTTTACCAGCCCTTAACCCATCAGTTTGTGATGCACCCACCAGAGTGCACCTCTTTTTAGGCCTGCTAAAAATGAACTAATCTCTGTCTAAAGGTTATAGAGGTTTCGGCTGTCACTTCACGAACCGTACACTGACACCGTGTCACTGTTGAAACCGTGAGAACAGTTTGGAGCAGATTATTTGAAATTCATGCTATTTACAACTACTGAATCAGGAGTAATCTCTTGTGTCTGGCTGTCACTGGAGATGTCATTGAAATATTGTTCAGCAAGTCAATAAAAAGGTAAACAATTTATTTTTTCTTCCGATTTCTAGTTTTTTAGATGATTTTTGTACCAGTTTATGTCGAAATGTTTGAATGAATCACAGTATTTACGTCTCTAGACTGCGTAGAAGTAAAGTACACCTTAAAGGGTGAACTAGGTCCTGGGTCAACTCATGGTTCATGGATAACGTACGTATTTCAAGTTTGAGTTATGTGCGTGGCAACCTTTCGATCTTTCATGAAGAACGTCACCTATATTATATGTGTGTTTGTGTCATAATATATGTTTTTCGCAGTATTTTTGTATCTTTTGAATACAGCTTAAGCAAATTTTGAGTTGGCTTTCTCGTCGTTTGGTAAACGCGGATCGAAACACCATAAGAAGGCGAAACCAAAAAGATCAGGATGTATAATGTAGTCAATGGCTATTCGAAATGGATGCTTTTTTTTGCTTCGAGCCTTACCAAGAGTCTAAGATATTCGCTCTTCCATGCTTCAATCGGATTGGAGTTATCATCAAAAGCTTCCTTCTTCAATTGACACATGTAATTTTGACATTAACACCTTCACAAGAATTCATACAAGGCACAAAAAGGTCTAGGCTGCAACGGTAGAATAATGGACAACAGAATTGAAGAATGTCCGCTCCCTACATAAAACGATCTGATAAAATTGCTGAAAAGGTCCGACTCCTTCAGAAATACTGATAGGTATTTGTCTTGTTCGTTGGACTGTCATACAATACTGACGATTGCATCCAACAGCCATGAAAAAACGCCAAGATGTTCTGGTTTCTGAAATTTGATACTAACATGAGAAACCGTGTTCGGTTTTACAAGAAGTGATACAATACGATGTCCTGTATGATTCAATACAACATCATGTTTTTGTAGATCCATTGCCTAATGCACCCTACAGCGCACGGTATTGCAACTTTGAGAAAAATGCAAAATGGTTGGGGTACTTGAACACTTATTTCAAGCAGGTCTCTTAGATTAGGAAAATCGTGGATACCATTAAATTCGGGTTTCCCAAGCGATATAGGCACTGTAGGGCTGATAACAACAATGGCGCAACGTATCGCACAGATTGAAATCGAAGAGTGGAACCACTGAAATTGAACGAAATAAAATGAAACAGCTACCTGTGATTCACTTGTTCGAAAATAATTTCTGTAAACAGCAATCATTGAAACTTTGGTGTTATTTAGGAAGTTTACAATATTTTGATTTCTCAATATTTCACCCATTAGAATGACACAAAGTGATGACTAAACCTCAGTCCCAAAAGAGACTTGACTCAGTAAGCTCGGAATACCAAAACGCAAGTGACTATTTGGTCATGGGAAGACAACAATATTCGACTTTTTGTACGAACCAAACGAATTGGTGAGTTGCGATTTTTACTTTTTTAAGAAATAGGGGTTTGTATAAGTGTGAGATTGGATCTACAGGATTATTGCACGAAACATTTGGACAAGATTTAATTTTCGTTCGAAGTAGGATCCCAAGACGATTTTTAGGTCAAGGCCGACGACACCAACACTGCAGCCTCCCCTTGTGGGACTACTATCCAGGAAACGCGAGTTATCTCCAAGTTAGCATAAAGGCGTATCAGTTAATCGTGAGACAATGGGTTTCTATACCACGGAGAACCGGGGCACTCTGAATGTCTATCCTGACCACAGGCGTTTAAAGGACTATAAATTCTGATGGCTCAGTAGAGCAGAAGCTATATCCAAATAAAAGGCTGTAACCAAAAAGGAAAGCCTGAAAGCAAAAGTACATGTTGCACTTTTTCTTCTGAGTTCAGGATTTAGCCTATAAAATATCTGACGGACATCAGAGTAACTAGATAAAAGCAGAGAATCAGGAATCCTACCCTTGACATTGCAAGAAACATCCAATTTGACATTGTTAAAATTATTTTCCTCTCAACCGTGTATCCATTTCGCCTTGTCGTGGAAGTGTTGTCTCCACCGTCTGTCGCAATTTGAAAATGATTCAATTTTTCAAAATGTGTGCCGTTTGTCTTTGACCTTTTACAAACATGTTCAGCAACAAATGCCCAGCAGATTGATACATAAAATTCCTTTCCACCCCGAAGGTGGAAAATTGGAATTTTCAGCTACAAGATTTGCCATTTAGAGGAGAATGACTCAAGAAGCACCCATAGTGATGAGCATAGATATAAGTATGCTCATTGTCTTTAGTTAGGGGCTCTCTGATTTTTCAATCTTACAGGCCTATATCAATTCAAACTGAAAATCCTCTGAAATTTCTCCTTTACCAAGGTCGACCTTGGAGCATGAGCTCCTAATAGCTTGTGATTGGTTAGGTTTTGGAGATTATGGAAGTTTACAATATTTTGATTTCTCAATATTTCACCAATGTTCAGCAACGAATGCCCAGCAGATTGATACATAAAATTCCTTTCCATCCCGAAGGTAGAAAATTGGAATTTTCAGCTACAAGATTTGCCATTTAAAGGAGAATGACTCAAGAAGCACCCATAGTAATGAGCATAGATATAAGTGTGCTCATTGTCCAGCTTTTTGGGCTCTCTGACTGGTCAATCTTACAGGTCCATATCAATTCGAAATGAAAATCTTCTAAAATTTCCTTTAGCAAGGTCGACCTTGGAGCATGTGCTCCTAATGGTTTGTGATTGGTTACATGAACCTCTCTAAACCTTGCAGAGCCTGTTGAAGTCAATTTCGCGAACAGATTCAGATGGGACCCAGTCTTCTCTCGCTCTTCTGTTGCTCTTCGGGGGGGGGGGGGGGGGGTGGAGGATTGTAAAATGTGATTTTTCATTCTTTTGGTTCATTGGCTGGGGGTGCACATTTGCGCCTACGCTACTCTCATTAGCCGCCCTTAAAGTCAATAAATTATCCTCAACATCTTCGAAAGATCGACGCACTTACAGGGATATGCGTATGAATTGCCTGGAAATGATCAAACCTAGAACGACATCAACTCACCTGCAGCTGAAGTTGGTAGAATACTGCTCAATTCCGGATCAAGGATGAATGCCCAGTCATGATAGAAGTTCTTCAACATAGGAGAGGCAATAAGCAACGTCATGTAGCGCTCCAAAGACCGTTCGTTGATTGCAGACCTCAGCCACGCTCTCCCGCGTCCTCGGTTGGTCCATATTTGCCGAAGTAGTTCATAACGCTCTTTTTCGTGGCTAGTTAAAAGGCCATGGATGGGATCCCATAGAGTGTATTTTTCACCACTTCCCATCACCAGGTCAGTAACCTGTCTATACAACAACAGATCAGTTTTCCATGAAATACATGTATTGGTAAAACTGTCATTAACAAATTATTTTGTCAAACGTTCACTAAAACAAAAACTATTTTTCAAACCAAACTTATCACATTTACAGCTGCACAACGAAAGAATTTTGAATTGTTAGCTGAAAGGATTGGCCATATTTCTGACTGTGAAAGCAAGATTTCTAAAAAATTGTAGGTTCCTTAATAAAGACGAGTAGCCTGAAGTGAACTGCCTATGAAATGTGATGGAGAGGTTTTAAATTTCCATCAAATATAATTCTTTCACCAACATTTTCAAAGTGATATGCTGAGAGAACCATAGTGATTGATTAGGAACAAGAAAATTGATCAAGTTTCAAACTTTTTTGTTTGGTAAAGTCAATACCCAAATGTGACCGAAATTTTGAAATGACCCATATAAGTCTACAATTCAATTAGGAAGAAAGCTAAACGATTTTGTAAATTCTGTTGTTCCTCGTCTATTTGGGTCCTCCATTGGCTGAGAGTAGGAACGAGGTTAGTCACTGGTAATCCCAACTGAGATTCCAAAGGTAAACTCGGGCCCCTAGACCCCGGATGCTTTTCGCTTATAGCGTACTTATGGCTAGAAGTCGAGAAACATGGAACATGCTTAAGTTGTTGTTAGTCCGCTTTTGGATCCACTCAGCTGATCACTGAGCGTAAGTATAAGTCCTAAGGAAGTATACCAAATTTCCGCTTCGTGTGGCAAATAAGCACAGAAATGTGCTCTTGTAGCCACTCAATTCTCGGATCTATGCATCTTTAAGTATAAGCCCTAAGAACACTACAACCCAAAATTCGGCTTTATACGATTGATACAGTCGAAATTTGCTTTTGAACCCAGCCAGCAGATAACGAACATAACCATCTTTAGGTATACGTCGAAGAGACTATCAACTTACAGCTTAGTACGATACATGGCACGGCTGAAGTAGACAATAGGTGACCCCTTCCTCTTATCAGACTGTATCGATGTGTATATAGGATAATATATCGATACTACTGCCACGTATTATAGAATGCTATTTACGACCGTTATATCGATGAAAGTATTTTTTATACGTAGAGACACAAGTGTTAACACATTCTGATCTATTTGTCAAACTGATCTGTACTTTACTAGAAGGATTGATGTAGGATATTTTGTTGTTTTTGAGATGCGAGCGAAGCGAGCATCCAGACCAGCAAACTAGACAGAACATATCGATAGGAGACATCGGGTTTTTAAATATGGCGACGGTCTTATCAGGTAGGAGTCACCTATTCTCGACTTCTACCCATGGCACAAAAATTAGCTTTTAGAGGCTCAGCTGATCAAAGTCTCATTAAGCATCAAGGGTGAGTTATAAGAAAATTTTGTGACGAGTTTTTCGTGACATAAAAACTTGACAGTTTTGGTTGGTTACGACACGGCTAAAGCATGTTCCATGCTAAAAATAAATTCACTATTCCGATTTGGGTGATCTAGGACAAACAAGCATATAGGTAAGACTATGTAACATTCAATGAGCGACAATTACCCAAGACAAGTTAGGTACGTGAAAGACACAGGTGGAGAGTAAGTGTAAATGTATAGTTTACGTACCGAAGAGCACTAGGCATTTTATCGAGCGTCTTGAGTCCATGGCAAAGGACAGACTCAAATGTCAAACAGAGGTTCGCAACGCAGGCATCCAGTTCTGTCGCAAGTTCCGCACGTCCGCCGAATCTCGTTTGACAACTTTTGACAGCAGCCAGGAGTTGATTTTGAAGTTGGTTCCTTTCCGCTAAGTGATTATTCCCGCTTTCCACAGACGGGACCATCGCGAATCAATAGGTGAACATCCAATTCTCAACAAATCTATGGTGAATTTGACTAGGTGTTCGATCAATCTACAAGTTTCTTGTGTGGATCAACAGTAAGAACATGGTTGAAGGGTGAGAGGAAAAAAGGACTCGAAGAACAGTACCGTCATCGATGATGTCAACTACACATTACACATTTAATGCAGAACACAGAGATAGCTCAACTGTCTTGACAAAGTAGACTTGAAAAAGCAGTTTCTCCAAATGGAGGGGGCAGTTTGGCGCACCTAATACACCAACAGATTTCCGACAAAAAATGTACTCCGATATCGCATGCCTAACGGTTTTGGTTGGCTGAATACTGATTACTGAGACAATAAATGGAGAAGGAGAAAAAATTATAGAGGAACTTAGAAAGCTTGCACAGAGACAAAAAGACAATCAACAACCCTTATCAGCACCACTGATAAGAAATACTTCCTCTACATTGCGTGACTTTAGACCCCAAACTTGGTTTGGTGTCGTTACTGGCAAGTGTGTGGAGTTTCGTTCTGCTTTCTCTTCAAAGCTTGTTAAACTTTTAAGTGAGCAAATGTTGAAAATTGTGAACATGGTTTAGGGGCAGAAGGAGATCAAGGATGAAAGTTCTTGACTCACGTAAGTTACTTTGTTAGAAAAAAATGTGTTGCTGAATGTATTACTTCTTGTAATTTGTAGTTCCCGTGCGTAAATTCAAATTTGAGAGACGTTTTGGGGGGAGAGCCAAGTAGTCTGGATTCTGAAGACCGTGAAGAGGTACTGTATTTTGTAAGTATGTTTTCTTCATTGCAGCTTAAATAATTACAAGGACTTTTCGCAAAATTAGCTTTTGCATGAGGTGCAGGTACCTGCCTTATTTAAAAGACCTCTAGATAGGTAGTGGATTTTCTCTCAAGAAGCCTTGAAGCTTGTTTGTACTAACCTATGAAAGCAGTCTCCGTTTGTATTGTGATTGAGAGAAACACACCAGTGGCGGCTCCTGCCCTGAAACCCAGGGGTGCACCAACATTGTAACAGACAACCATGGAAGGAACTTGAAAATTTAGAATGAAAATTTTGAAATTATTGTCAAACTTCAGAAAACCGTATTTCGCAACAGTTGAAATTCATTTCTGCCCAGCAAGAACCATCGTGGAGGTGAACGCCCAATTCAATCTTTAACCCAATCTTCATTCCTATTATTGCAGAAAAGACAAGGGAACCAGAAAAGTTCGATACTTACCTCACATCAACAGAGCCAACCAACCTTTTCGTAGTAATGAGAGTTGAACTTCCGAATTGTGGAAAGATTTATGCTTACCTTTGAGGTTTGTTGAAGTCCTGTCTACAGGGTGGCCAAAAATTAATGGACCAGGCATTTATCTCCGTAATTTCCGAGCCTTAAAAAAAATTTCCAACGATAACTTCACTAATTTTCAACAAGGAATTCAAATATCGCAATTTCGCGCGTTGAGCATGTGCGCAAATGCGCGATTTGCGCAACAACTTTGTTATTTCAAATGGGAACTCCCATTTTTTATTGCAGATTCGGATTCTGCTCAGGATTTCATGAAAATTTGACCCCTCAACCAATTTTTTTTTAATGCGCGTAACCGGTTCAGCGAGCACTTAAAGTTGAGCTACTCTAAATTTGTCAAATAGTTAATGTTGGTGATCTGTGAAGTGTGGCACATGAATTTTCATTGCTTTTTAACGCTGATTCAAGTGCTGCTATCCGTTTTTTGATTTGACTTAATTTTTGCGGAATAATGGCCGAAATTTGTTTATTTCGCTTCCTTTTTTTTTATTCTAGGCGCCTGTTTTCAGATTGTTACAGGGATTAATTTTCAAGGTCTGGTTGAAAAATTTAAAAATAGGAGATTGAAATTTTCTTTAGTGATCAAGTGAAAAGCCATCTTAAGCTGAGTGTTGGAAGTACAAATAAATGATGATTTTTCAAGTGAAATGAACAAACTTTGGTCATTATCCCGCAAAAATTAAGTCCAATCAAAAAACGGATATCATCACGTGAATTAGCGTAAAAAAACAATGACAATTCATATGCCACACTTCACAGATCACCATCATCAACTACCAACTATTTGACAAATTTGGGGTTGCGCAACTTTGCGTGCTGAACCGGTTACGCGCAATAAAAAAAATTGGTTGAGGGGTCAAATTTTCATGAAATCATGAGCAGAATCAGAATCTGCAATAAAAAAATGGGGGTTTCTATTTGAAATAACAAGATTGATGCAAATCGCCTGTTTGCGCACGTGCGCAATGTGCAAAATTGTGATATTTGAATTCCTTGTTAAAAATTAGTGAAGTTATTGTTTGAAATTTATTTTTAGGCTCGAAAATTACGGAGATAAATGCCTGGTCCATTAAATTTTGGCCACCCTGTATAGTGGTATTGTTCGCCTTGCATGGCCAACAATCACTTTTTGCTCCACTGACGATTTAGCAAACTCACATTTAATTGCATTTACTGTATTCATTCGAGTATTTACAGCTAACTCAGTCCAGTCGCATGGGTTGGGGACAACCAACTGACATTGGATAAGAGTGTGTTTTGGTGATTGTAGCTGGTGAGTGAACAACTATTTGTGCTCCTGTGTGAGCTTTCTGAAATTCTGGGCGCTTTATTTCAGGCCCTCTCATTGGTTCATTCTTTGGACCTGGGTCCAATCACAGAAAATAGAATACACTCTATGTTCTGTGGATCCAATCAACGCTGTGTTATCCTTCCGTTTGGAGCACAGATGGGATTTAGCTCCTGGACAGCAAACCCCTAACCTCCCTCTAACAACTTCACCAACCTCTCACCCATCCTTAGCCCATGTTTTTTGTGCGGATTTGAAACCCTTCAATGCGGATTCAAGGGGGAAAGTCGGGAATCAGTACGATAATATTACGCTTACAATATTATTATTATCAGGTATCTCTTTCATATTGGCCAGGGGATGGAGATGGACCTGTGCTCCTTTCAGCAGCTCCCCAGGAAACACACTCACCTAGTTCTGAAGAACTCAATACTTTGTATCTATATGAAATAGTTTTATTCTTTTGTAAAATAATTTTAAATGAATTATTTCTAAGAACTTAATTTTACTGAAGACTCTAACATAGAATAGACGCCAACTGGCTTCTTGTTGCCACCAATTTGGAGGTAAACATTTTTCTATGGTAGGTAACAATTTCTAGAGAAACCAAATGAGGCAAAATAAAAATTACTTAGGTACATACTTGTAACGGGAAATCTTAATAAGGCCCAATCGACGTTCTACATACTGCGCTCTGAGACTTACAACATACTAACAACATGTGGTTTTTGATCCAGATCATTTCAGTTATTTTATTCTTCCAGAATATAATATACCTATTATATTGCACTGACTCCCCGCTACAATCACTGTGAGCGCTTGAAATTGAAAAGTGCTGAGTTATATTTCAGTGCAATGTAATATATCATGTCATGATATCTTGATGTATTCTACGTTCCATTCCTGGCATTTCAATATGACTGGACCATTTATTTAATATCAAAGGTAGGTGCTGTTTAGTGATCACATTTAAAATTTTGAATACCCTTTTAAACAGCCATCCCACAGTGGAATGCACCTACCACTGCTAACCGGCTTGTCAGAAGCCATATTATCTACAATCATACAAAAGCACTTTACTATCAGAGAGAAAGCTGAACCCAGAGCCCCCCACCCAGCTGACGTTCCTGGCGGACCAGCCTTCGACTTTCTCCCAGCTAAGAAACGTTATCAAAAAGTTGTCTATATGTTTCTGGGATCAGGAGTTGTTACTGACTGAAAAGCCCTCAAAATGAGGATAGTACTATAGAACACCCAATTTTGGTAAAGCTTGTATAGTAATAATTTTCTCATTAGATCTTGTAGCGTAGGTCTCAGAATGAGGCCAACAGAATCAAATAAAACTTGTTAAAATTTGAGGGATTTTCTCAATATTCCTATAATTCTTATCAGTACACGTTTTTGAATTGTGAATATTTTTTTCATTTTTCACTTAAAATGCTAATAAATTACTCTCGATCCGTTCAAACTGCCCCTTACAACAGTAATTTTCACTTTTTGAGATTAAATTTCCATATATAAAGTGCGTTAATAAAACATGAAGAGGACGTATTAATAATTTTGATGGTTATTCATCTTTCATCAACTTTACTGTATAGAGATGGTTACAAAAATTGAATTCCAGTAGCGCTAAAGCTATTCATATTTTGTGACGAGCAATAGAAACTATTAAGATCTGCTGAAAGTCGTTAAGATCATAAGGATCCATGAATAAGAACAACGCTCTCCGAGCGTTAGCAGTTAGTTGTGTATCCGCTAGAAAGTACTTCCTAGTATGGGCTAGGCGTGATCGGTAAATGGGCACCAATTGTCAGTATTGATACTGGTTGACAAGATAATCAGAGAGCTGGAAATTTCCATTGGTAGGGGACGGGCAGCGGTAGAATGGACCAGCGGGGTAGGGATGGGGCATCATCAACGATATTTTCGAGATATCGGTGGTTTGCTACGATATTACTGTTTTGTCATCGATGCCACAGATTCGATAATATCGATATAATCCGATAACATCGGTTTGGTTTACTCTTTACTCACAGAAAAAATTCCATCTAGTTTGCTTACTACTGAACGTGATGCAAGAAATATTAAAAATTCTTTCAACTGCTGTAGTGTTAGCGAATTTTCGAAGAGAAAGAAACTATTGTTCTAGGTCCAAAATATTTAAAATGAGAAATTTTCAAAAAATGTTTCCATCAAATTCCGTTTTAAAGCGTTCTAAATCCGCTGTCAAAAGAGACCAAAAACACATTCCAGACGATAACTCTTGATAGAATTGAGATTAAAAGCTCAAATTTGCTGAGTGAGGAGTGCTCCTCAGAGATACTACTCAGGCTCTTGTACCAAAACAATCTGTGCTTAACAATTTCTTCAGCCACCAATCTAGGGTATCGGCTAACTGCCATTTTCAGGACTCTCAGTAAGTAGGTACTTTATATAGAGACTGAGGGTAAACAAAAACATGGGTTGTGCCGTGGTCTCGAGATACAAGAAGTAATCCGGCGTATTCCGTGGATCAACCCGCCTAGAGTAATACGTAAGATTGCCCAAACTTTAGTGAGAGATACCAATATCTCTCTATTATATTTTTCCTCAGGTGATTGGTGATTGGGCCTGTACCGTTGAACTTGCTGAGAGGGGATTTCAAATAGTAAACTCTTGGTTAATTAATAATCACTTAACTTTAAATTTAAATAAAACAGTGTGGCTCCCTTTTGCTTTGTCATCACCTTCTAGACCTCCGTTAAACCTGAAACTAAGCTTACATGCGACAAACTGTGATATACAAGCTTGCTTAAACTGTCCTTTGGTGGCCAGAACCGATAAAACCAAGTCCCTAGGTGTATATTTTGATAGTGATATGAAGTGGTGTACCAATATTGATTATGTCAACAAACGTCTTCGCAAACTTATCTATATTTTTTCCCGATTAAAAAGAGTGTTGAATTTGAAATTAATGAAATCACTATATTACGCATTAGTGCAATCAGTATTGCTGTATGGACTCCCTACTTATGGCGGGGCATACAGCTCTACTTTAAGACCCCTGACCATTACGCAGAAAATGCTGGTAAGAATTATAAGTGGAAGTAAGTTTGCAGCACACACTGAACCTATTTTTAAATCTTTACAAATTTTGAATTTCGGTCAGCTATTAAAAATGAATAATATTAAGCAAATCTTAAAAGAGCAACTTTTCATTCATCCGCAACATGACGTAACCACTAGATTTAAAATTAAAAAATTCATTTCTCTTCCCTTATACCACACGACAGCAGCGCAAAATTGTTATTATTACCAAGGCATATCATCTTTCAATGAATTGCCCACTACATTAAAATCCAAACTGTTGGAAAACCCTAAAAATTGTTCAGTCCTTAAAAAATTCTTCTTGTCTCACCTGGCATAGGTTTTATTTTAATATATATATTGGCTCAAATTTATGTTTTTTTTCTGTCTTTTTGAAATATATCTTGGAAATTGTAAATATAATAATAGTAAATTTTTGTTTCTTGTCATTTCTGTCTCTACTATTGTAAATATTAGTTAGAATAACGGTAA
The DNA here is from genome assembly GCA_031894815.1 of Creontiades dilutus. Lineage (NCBI taxonomy): Eukaryota > Metazoa > Arthropoda > Insecta > Hemiptera > Miridae > Creontiades > Creontiades dilutus. The sequence goes on along the minus strand of JAVIWC010005157.1, from coordinate 9,292 downwards.
TTGTATTCAGTAGTGCTTAAGATTGATTGTAAAAGGTTTTTCGTTTTATTTTTTTTTGTTGCTCAACCAGCTCATCTCCCTAGCTCGGGCTCTTAGCTCATATTGGGAGATTATGTTTCTGTATATCATTTAATTCTAGATTTACGCTATGTACCTACTGAAGAAATAAATTCATTTTCATTTCATTTCATTTCATCTCTATGTCACCCGATATTGAAGGACATGTCGATGCCGCTCTCAAACATGAACATCGAGATCAATAACGATGTTTTATCTCGATCTCGATGTTGATTGTCTTTGCGGGAACGAATTGAACCAATGCCGGAGCCTCCTACTCCAGTTGCTCCTCCCAGACCTTCCCCTTCATTTTACGTGTTTCACAGAAATTCGTCGGATTTTCACTCCGGTTCGATTCAAATTAAATCGATACACACTGAATCGATATAACGATAGTTACATTCTTGCGTGTCTTCGGTAGCTGAAATAATTCATTATTACCGATTTACCTGAGTAATAATGTCGGAAAACATCAATATTATTGCTGAACCTGTTGAGCTGAAATTTTAAAAAATCTTGCATTCGAAAAAGTCTTTTCATAATGTGATTCTTCGTAGATTTGATCTCCGGAAATCTTATCAGGAATCCAGCCTTAAAGATGAGAACGTAAAAAACAGAAGAGTTTCCTCTTAATTCTTATTTTAGACTGGCAACCAAAACCCGTCCATTTTGAAAATATCACTTTACTTCAAACAAAAATCGATTATCGTTTCTCTGCATGCATCGATACTTGGGTTAATCTGATTTGTCGTTCACTCGGATTTAGTCGCTCGGTAGGTTTACGTCGTTCTTCTGTTGGAGGTTTGCGTTTTTTCTGAGTTTATTTACTGTTATTTGTGTTTTGTTGCGGTTGATTTCTTCTATAAATTTTGGTCATTCCATCTTTAGTAAGTACAGCGAAAACATATTTCTAGAGTACTCTGTGCGACGAACGAAATATACCAACTGATGTATCTAATTGATATAGATAAGGTTGAAGTAATTCAATATAAGGATGCGTTTGTTGAACAGGGTTTATACAATAGTGTTATTGTTAATTCATATTTGAAACATATTTTAAATTCAGTAAATGATAATATTCTTATAAGGTAAAAGCACCCAAGGTGGACACCTCTCCAGTGGCGGACACTTGCATGAAAAAGCCCTGAAAATAAATCTAGTAGCTAATTGCTTACCTACTATTTTGACTTGCGGCAGATTCCTATTTTCAGAGAGTAATAGATACTAACTTCTTTCCTGTGCTTGTAGGGGTCTATTTCCATTATCTTGGTTCACCTTCCGTCTGAATCATTTAGCCGTACGACTTGTAATCGACTCGCAAATTTTCGGGAGTTAATCTTTTCTCTAATATTCAATAAAACTATCATTAAGGCAATTATGCCTTGCCAGCTTTGCCTGCTATCAAGTTAGCATTAGACCAGTTCTTTGAAGAACTCATCTAGTTACCCAGAAGTTTGAAGCACACAGACTCTTGACTTGAGATAAAAATAAATTTTATTTTGCTGTGGTCAATCCTATTTGACTATGGGATTTAAGGCTGCAGGGGATAGATAATTACATACAGGGTGATGTAACAATCTAGGATCGTGGATTAACCATTTAGGGGCTCTGTCCACACACACCCCAGACCTACATAATGATGTCAATATTGGCATGTCTGGTTACCCACAAGCTTGAAGCATACAGACTCTTGGCTTACGATAACAATAAAATGTATTTCGAAGTGGCCAATTTTATTTGACTAAGGGATTCGAGGCAGCAGGAGAATGATAATTAACAAACATGATGATGCAACAATCTAGGATCTTATATAATTATGGTTCGTTGCAGCCACTTAGAAGGGTACATTTATCAATAGTAATGTCATTACTGCTTGTTCAAGTCCACTCTGACACTAGACTTTCAATAATGATGTCAATATAGGGTAAGCCCATTTTTAAAATGAAATTTCTCCACTTCAAACCGTCATTTTTAAAATTTTTTTTAAAAATAACGATTTGGAATCATGAAGTTATATTGAAGGAAAAGTTGGAAAAAGTATTGAAAGGGGAAGTTTGAAAGAACTCCGTCTCATAGCTCAACTGGTTTGACTATTGCAACTAGAGGGTCTGGCTATCAATTAATGCAGCTGGGGGTATCAAATATTTTTCAGAAGTAACAGTGGCTCAGGACTCGAAGTAATATGAAACAATGATTAATTGAATTCCTCGCGAGCCAAAAGGCTGTGAACATCACGTTCACAACATAAAAACTTTCGCTTCCTTACTAAATGGAGTCAAAACACACTGTGACAATGACCTCGCTCGACTGCCGAACTTCTTAATTTGCTGAGCCAGTAGCTTGCAGTGTCATTCCATCCGACACCGGGATGCTGATATTTGACTCATGAGAAGTTCCTTGTTCAATGAGAAATAACCCACTGTCGAAGAGGTTTACCAGGACTGTAAATGATTTACCATGTTGTTTGCCATGCGTTCAATGATTTTGATCATCATGATTTCAATAATTTTAGGGATTTAGTCCTGACGAGTGGGAGCAGCTGGCCCAATGCATGGCAATAAGAGAAGCACAAACAGAGAGTAAAGCGGTTGACATACCTAAGGCAGGGTTCACATCCATACAGATAGGGTTAACTAGTAAAATGCAGTGAAGGGAATGGAGGGGAATCGGCCGAGCACAAGCTAAAAATTCGTTTCCCGCGCTTCCTCTCTCAGCTGTTTTGGTTCCTGATGCTATTCTGCATGCGGTAACTGCGCAGATGCGGAACGAAAAATATCTGAAAAATCTGATGCGTATAGTTTGCTTCAAAAGTGCCTGTCCAGAAAAAATATTACCTCTCCCCTGCTGATGTCCAACCAATCAGTTGCTCGTACTCACTTTCCAGTTAGTTTGCCAGATGGGTGTGAACCCTGCTTCACTCGGAGCTAGTCACTGTTCTAGCCTTAAACGGGGTGGTACTTTAGCGCCTTTCCCTTGGAATGGTACCACGGGCGGTAGGAGCCCCAGGCTACTGGTATTCAAACAGGCTGCCTCCCAGTAGAGGTTGGATTCGTGTTGGTTTCATACCCCATTGCTGGAGGGGTCCTAGAACGACGGGTCTCGTGGAGACCCTGAAATCAAGTCCCCGGCATGTGAGTTATATGGTTAGCCCAATAATTGGGGTACTAACCTGCCTTGTTGGGTCAGCCAGCTAGAAGGCTCACCTCAACCTGTACGGCAAAATAGGTGCTTGGTTATATCGACTTAATGACTGTTGAACAGACTCCCTTGGGAGGCTGTTATCCAGTTTTTGCAACTGGAGGGTAGAACACAAAGTCTCTTTTGGCATACCTAGTTGTCCGAACACGACTTCTATTCATTGGAAGGAAATATCGGATTCTTACCCAAGAGGTTTGAAAAAATCGGCCTCTTAGCTCAAATGTTTAAAGGGACATTTCCACTTAGTAGTCAAGACCCAAGTTCGAACTATGCCAAATATTTTTTTGTCTGTAACAATTAAACACATTTCAAAAACTGAAAATGGAAGAAAAAATTGTTATTATTAACGTAGTTACTGGTTTTAATAGCATTAAAAAAAGGGGGCTTGATAAAATGTTTCCTAGTGAACAACTTTAGAGCTGTCATCTTTCTATTTGCTATGCTCGCATCTCAACAAAAATATCCTAAATCAATACTTTTAGTAGTCTACAGTTTAAGCGGCCCACACACTATCCAACCGTCGGCCGACAATCGGTGGTGGGGGTGCCGAAAGACGACCCCCTCTCCGCACTCGCACCTGAGTTGGACGGTGTGTGGAAGGGACCCAACCGTCGGGCCCGTTGGATGACTAGAACCACCCGACATCAAGCGGTCGGGTTCCCCCACCTTCAGTCCCGATTGTCGGCCGACGGTTGGATAGTGTGTGGGCCGCTTTAGTTGAACAGATGGATCAGAACCTGTGATTCAGAAAATTGAATAGCAATATTCGTTTTTTTTCGCGTTTTTAATGAAAATTGCAGAGAAAAAATTTTTTCCCTTGAGCAAAAGTCTCAGTTTTGGGTTTCATACTGAAATGGTCTAACCCATAACTTGAGGTAACTGAATATTTAATTAGTAGTTTCGCTAAAATCTGTTCAAGAAATTCGAAGGGGTTATTTTCGTTGTTGATCAGAAGTGATACCCCGAAAATATTCATGAAAATTTAGGTTTGTTCGGCTACCCAAACATTTCGAATCAGTTACGGACGGAACTCTATTTTGAAGGAGGAGATAGGATCAGTCTGGTACAGTGTTTGCCCAAATAATATTCGTTCTGTACTGGTGACTTGCTAAAATTTAAGATTACTGAAATTTTTATTTGTTCTGGATCAAAAATTTACATGCTGTACAATTTCTTAGATGTAAGTGTATGATGTCCTTCGATCTGACAAAATTACCACTGCCTTTGAAAACACTTACGAAAAAAGGCTGGTTTTGCTGTGTATCTGCAGTTCTTTTCAGAATGCTTCACGTTGTTTTCGCTAAGAAATCGTATCATGTCAACCTTTGAAAGGATCTTCTCTATTTCTAACATGTAGTTCACTTGGGAGTGTTTAATACGAGTGATCTACCTACAGTTTGGTTACTTGGATGTTTCCCAAAATTAAAAAAAAAAAAAATAAAAAATAAAATAAAATGAATATTTTTACTACTTGTACAAATAGTTCGACATCTGCAGTTGGAATTGAAGACTAAAAACGCTGCTTTGTAACATATAGGTTTATTAATTAAACAAAAATAATAATAATGGGTGATTACTCGTATCAGTGTGGGGTTTGGGGGCTCACTTTCAAGTTCAGAAATTCCGATTATTTGCTGTGAGTGGATTTCAGTGGATCTGAAATCTATCTCAATCAATTTTGAATTTTTAGTTAACGGGAAATGGCTCCCCGCTTGCGTTTGTCAGTAAGAACCTCGAAAGTTTACGTTTTCGGCTCTTAGCGTTGTGTGAGATGATCTAGAAGTTAAGACAAGCTAGACCCCTAGAGGAGTCTTTGGAAAATGAACGGACATTTTACATAAATTTTAAGAAGTTTCAAGGCCTTTAATGCAGATGGACGTTGCGGATGTGGAATCCACGCACGAAATTCGAACATGATCTGTACCTACATATTTTAGAGTAACATGTTACTTGTGGGCTGAGCAGTATGAATGCATTGATAACGAAATGATAAGATCAAAATATGCCTGGGGTGTCTCAAGCTAAGGGTGCAACTGAATCAAAATTATCTTCGATTGGTTTTTTTTTCAAGCTGTCTGATTTGTTGATTTGCATATGCCCACCTCAATACAAACTGAAATTCTGCCGGGTATCCTACTATATCGTGTGATCTTGGAGCAGATGCTCGCATCCTTCTAATTGGTTCCTCAGAACTGCATTCCAAACACTTGTTCAAATAGAGTAAGGCCAGTATTAATTCAGTTATCGCAGAGGGTGGATTTTTTTTTAGCATACTTTTATTAGCACCTCTCCATGAATTCCGCCCTAAATTTTCGAAATTCAATTTCAAATCTTCTTGAATCATTTACAGTAGAATGCTTGGCAAAATCGATGGTTGGTAGTCTGTAACTCATAATGTCTTTTTCAGAGTTATTCCTGAAGCAGCTTTCCGTTCCAGTTGTGTCATTATTCTATTGAAGCATCATGGGTTCGAGCGAATCAACACCAAATAATTCATCAGCAGTTAAAGTCGATCCAGGTCCAGGTATGTGGCTTCAGTTTAAAAACAAATAATGTATTTATTTCACAGGTTTTGACAAAGATCCATTTGTTTAGGAGAGTTGCTGAAAACTATAGAATTCGGCCTTGTTTTTACTATTGTTCTTTATTTTTTACAACCATGCCAGTCATTTCATATCTCCAACATTAAGGGCGGAATTCATAGACAAAGCCTGAGTGTGAATGTGCACTCGCCCTCAGCTGAGTAGAGGTTCACCCTCCACTCACCTGCACGAATTCATAGTTGAGTGAGGTTGTTCACTCGGCTGAAAGGGGCGCACTCAGATTACGTGAGTGTGACAGTCCACTCAGGGAACGCTCAACCCATTTTCTCCGTATGTTGGCAGCAGTGATAGCATGTTTTAGGGAAAGTTCCCCTGTTTTGTGGGAAAAGAAGAGGGAAAATTTCCCCTTTTCGTTTCATACTGGTTGTTGACGGTTCTGAAAGGTTAGTTTCCATTTCGTGTCGTTAACACGCCCGCCCGATGTTTCTAAAGCATTTTCCATTACTTATATTACATCAGGGACGTAATCCGCCCCGGGCGCCAAAGTTAGAGGATCGCCAAATGGGCAAAAAAGTGACAGTTCACCAAGTTCTTTTAAATATTATGACCGTTTGGAGTAAATTTGGAAATATTTATATTTTGGTTCTATGATAGGTATATTAATATGGTATGAGTCATGAGATATCGGGGCTATGGGAGGGCGCCAAATTTATTTCTTGCCCAGGGTGAAATACGGCCTGGTTACGTCCCTGGATTACGTATATACGTAGAATTCGATACAATTTCAAAACGCAGAGACACAGATCCCGATCTGTTTGTCTAACTCAGGGGTTCCCAACTAAATTTTTCCAAGGTACTACAATGAAGAGGACCCCCACTATTTCTTTAGCCTAAAATTACATGAAAAGAGTCAAAATAAGTGAAAAAATGAATCAAACGAATGCTATCTCAGGATTTATTTGTGAAAATGCAGGGTACCTACAAATACGTCATTGGTTTTCATTTTCACTCCTCAATTATATAGCCAAACTAGGGTCCCATCTAGTTCCAGTGCCAGCACTAGAGTGTGCTAGCGTTAATATATTTATTTTTTATATCTTGCAGACCCCTCAACCATACCTCGCGGACCGCCATTTGCGAACCGCTGGTCTAACAAATCTGCTAGGATTGATGTAGGATATTTTTTTACTTATGAGATGCGAGCGTAGCTTTAACACGACCGCCCGATGTTCCTAAAGCATCCTCTATTACTTAGATTACATTTTTACATAGAATTCAAAACGCAGAGATACAGATCCCGATCTGTTTGTCTAGCTAATTCACATACTACTAAAAGGATTGATGTAGGATATTTTTTTTACTTATGAGATGCGAGCGTAGTGAGTATCCAGATCACCAAACTAAACATATTCCGAGCTATTTGTCCAACTAATCTACATATTACGTAATCTAGGTAAGAATAGGTACCTTGGAAACATCGGGCGGGTGTGTTAAAAGACACAATCGACGGGGGGCAGTAATTTGTAAGTAAGTTTTTCAAGCAGAAACCTGATTTGCGATACCTAGTAGATACTGATATGTATCTGGTAGGTGACGAATTATATACCTACCAGGCAGGTACCTATATTCTAAATCTTACTTTTCAACCCTCAAAATCTTGTAATAGTAAGTTTATTTTTGGAGGGTGTCGTTCCACAAACCAACAAACACATATCTGCACTACAAAGAACACACACTTGATATGACGAAGTCGCATAAAATCGTAATATTCGAATGGGTTTAGACAATCTGTTCAGATCCAGGAGAAATAATTTTCACTGCACTTGTTATAAATTCGTGTATTAATTAACAAGAGTGATAGAATATAAAACTATATAACAAAATGTTTTTCACACCTGATCAGTAAAATACCGCATAGGCATACGAGGTGTTCCTGAACTGAACGCGGGATGTTCCGGAAGGGTTCATGACCAGGGTTTTTAGCGATTTGGGGTGGTTTGGAGCAGAGGGTAACGGGATAGAAGGACAATAGCAGGATCAGTGAAGGGAAAGGATAAACCATCAACGGTAAAATTCTCATGCAAGGTACCTGTTTCGAGAAAACTGAGTTTAGAGGCGTATACGAACACAACACAATCACAAGACACAAGAACGAACACAATCTCTTATGTATCTTTTCGGTATTCATCTTTGTCGCCGTTCTTCAACTACATAATCGTCCGACTCGTTCACCTCATCGATCTCAAACAACTCATTCCACTCAGAATACATGATATTAGGGAAAAATGAACGAATTATTAACAGAATACGATAGCAGCTGATGCACTTAAGTGACCTCCCGCCATCACTCAGGATATTGCACCGTTGAGCTGGGGGTGACCCCCAGCTCAGCGCCATTTTTGGTTTATGAATTCCGTTGAGTGTGCGTTTAGGGTGCCCACTCAGTGCGCCCTCAGGGTCGCCCTCAAATCACGACTATGAATCGCTTTGAGTGCGTGGTTCCCCTGAATGCTACACTTAGGGACCCACTCACACTCAATTCCCGTCTATGAATTCCGCCCTAAAGTTATTACTATGGAAGAAGATAAGGAAAACTCGTGTTGAACCATGTAACGCATGGATACTATACCTAGCAGTAGCGCCACCTTTACAAATGCCCTTGGATTCACAGTCGTTCAGTAGAATATCGTTTTGTCTACCTTCTTGGGAGGGGTTGGATATGTTACACTCTACGATCTTATACAACTTGACTTGCATCGTTCTTTGTTAGATTAAGAACGTTTCTCGAGTTTTGAAACACATTTCAGATCTTTCTAATCTAGGTATGGGAAGGGGTAATACAGATAAATTGTTACCTACCTATATCATCTCTATTTCCCTCTGTTTTTTAGATTTATTTCTGTACTTTTTTGTTGTTTGATCCTAATTTGGTATAATAAACCTCTATCCATTCAAGCGAGAGTGCTCAATCAACTCTTGTCTTTATTTTGTTCGATCGTGACATTGGTCTAGCATTTTAAAATAAATATGAATGTGATAAGGGTACGAATTCGCACTTGTTTGTCAGCTCCCGGTTTTGGAACTCTGTCTGAAAAAGTTCCAGTTTAGTTTCATGATTCAACGAAGAACGTTTGTTATTAAGGATATTGTATCGTTGTCGTGGAAAATCCCACTTTCCAAGCATTTATTGCAATTGTACACATTGGAGTATCCAAATATGATGAGAAGAACACAAGAGAACCATGAGCATAAGAAATTAGTGGATGAAAGACCTGTTTCCGCCGAAGATACAGTACAGAGAATGGGCTAATTAACTGTAAGACTTGTTGTTTCAACATCTATTCTGGAATATGACTGGTTATGCGCTTATGAATTCAAACTACATTTTGAAAATCGTATCTCAGGAACGGATTGAGATAAAAAGTTGAGGTTACCGCCATTCTGTTCCACTTAACATGTTCTTTCACCCAAATTTTTCTTTCTCATAGCCAAAT
>JAVIWC010005151.1:0-54983 GCA_031894815.1 Creontiades dilutus | reverse complement strand
TATGACCAACCTAAGTCCTAAAAAATCTCCTGGATATGATCTGATAACTGGGAATATTCTTAGAGAATTGCTGACATAGGCCTGCGAAAACCATTAATCAACGCATCATTCCGAATGAAATACCACCAGTCATCATGATCGCAAAACCTTGTAAACCACATAATGAGAAAAATTCGTATCGGCCCATCTCCCTACTACCTGTAATCTCCAAACTGTTTGAGAAACTTCTACTCAAGAGGTTGAAGCCTGAAGCCAAGGAAATCTGCTCTGCAGTTTTCCTTGACGTCTCACAAGCATTCGACAAAGTTTGGCACAAGGGCCTCCTCGCCAAGCTGCACAGGGACCTCCCCCTTGAATACTATCAAATACTGAAATCTTACCTATCAGAAAGGCACTTCAGAGTCAAGCACGAAGATGAGTACACCACCCTGAGGAAGATAAAGGCTGGCGTGCCGCAAGGAAGCGTTCTTGGTCCAGTGCTCTATTTATTGTATACAAGGGACCTCCCAGAACCCCCAAAAGCTGTCATAGCAACGTTTGCTGATGATACTGCAATTCTGACGACGGGCAGGACAGTCGAGGAATCGTCTAGCAAACTCCAAGATTCGGTGAACCGAGTTTATCAATGGACCTCCAAATGGCGAATTAAACTTAATGAAACAAAAAGTACGCATATAAACTTCACTTATCGCAAAATTCAAAACATCCCAATCACCATAAATTCACAAGAAATTCCGTATTCAAATACTGCTAAATATCTGGGCATGACGCTGGATGCCAAGCTACGCTGGAAAGAACACGTCAAAAAGAAAAAAGAAGAGATCAACGCTAAGCTCAGGAAGCTGAACTGGTTGCTGGGTAGGAAATCTCAACTATCCACCCATAACAAATTGCTGTTGTATCAGCAAATGATTAAACCCGTCTGGGCCTATGGCTGCCAACTATGGGGCTGCACGAGCAACAGTAATGTCAACACTATCCAGACACTCCAAAATAAAATCTTAAGGAGTATTGTCAACGCACCCTGGTATATCAGGACAACTGATCTTCACCGCGACCTCAAAGTGGAAATGGTGAGAGACGCAATAAAAAGAATTGCAGCGGATCACGAAATTCGGCTGCACAGACACCAAAATCTCGAAATCCTGTATACCCTGGACAACAGAGAAGAGGTACGGCGACTCAAGAGGACCAAGCCGCTGGACCTAGTTGTGACCAGACGCTAATTAGTGTTTGTGACTTGTAGTGGTCTTAGATAATGAACTACTGAACCACAAAAAGTGATATTACTTCATTATAAATTAAGTTGCTAGATGGTTTGTATATTAAATCAGTTGTAACAATAAATAAATTAAAAAAAAAAAAAAAAAAAATGACTAAATTCCTCAAAACATTTCACCATTATTTGGTTCATTTTTGCAGTAAGTTTGGCACCCTCTCTCCATAATGTTACTGTTTGTGCCCCTTTCACTTTGTAAGCCTTGAGTGGCATTGGTTGGTCCTCCCCGCCCCTTTCACTTCCCTGAGCCAATAGGATTCAATCTCTTTTCACTTGATCATATATAAGATGAGCTTTGATGATGTACCTTCAGTTCATGTTAGTTACTGACGATGACCTAACCGTCGAAATCGATTCAACTGTGTAACTCTTCACTTTCGTGGAAATATAGACAACGTTCTATCTAACTCCGTTTTTATTGAAATGGGTTTCCACAAAGTCGCTAGTGACTTGGTCCTTCCTTCTTGTAGTTTAGTTCTGCTGCATTCTTCTTGTGGTGCAGCAATGTGCCCTGTTTCTTGTTTTGCTCTTTCTGAATTCGGCTGTTTCTTTGGTCTTCCTCTTTACCTTTGAAATTTCTAGATCTAGATTTCTCCAGTCTAGAGCGATTCAGGCATTACTTCTACCTAATGTTACACCTTGTTTTGCCTTCTCTCCTTTGATTTTCTCACTTTCCATTTTTTGTCTCTCATTAATTTCCTGTTCTTCTCGCCATTCCTTCTCAGTTTTGCAGTAATGACGTTTTACAAGTCGTTTATCATATTTTAAGGGCATTGCTGACTCAGCGTACGGAAGACTGAGCTCTTGAAACCAAACGCTATTCAATCTCGCTGTTTCGTCACCCCAGCTGGGGGAAATCTGTGGTGTTTCCTTGGGCTTGATTACCGAGATCTCTGAATTAATAGGATGTACCGCTCGATTGTCAGGTTGTAAAGGAATAGCAGTAGCATCAATCACAGTAACATTGGTAGAACTTTCATGAGCAACAGCCTCCCCTTCAGTCTCACGGCGTGAGTTCTCATTCTCTTTGGGCGTCCACTTACTGGAAAACATACTTTTTTCTTGGAAGCAATCGAAAAAAATGAAAGCTAGAATATTTCTCAACGAAAATAGACCAAAATTTATTAAAATATGAAAAGTGAGACGTTTTCCAGTTTGTGGACGGGCGTCCACTAACTGGAAAACAAGAGATTTGGCAGACCAGTGTGTGGACACCTCATAAATCACTTGGACCATTAATTTTACCGATTCTGAAGCATTTTACTAGTACTTGATTAAGAAAGGAACTTGTAAAAAACAAGAAATTGAAGAAAAAATGGTGATAAGATGGGTTAAATCAGGTACACAGGAAAGGAAGTCTTATCACTCAACTCGTGTTCACATGCACTTGAAGAAGGGTCACCATTCAATTTTGGTTTTTTGTTATCTTTTGCTAATTTCTTGAGAACGATATTTGACAGAGCCCTCTGTGAGATACCAAAGTAACTACATCGCTCCAGACCTAACAACTGCTTGTCCACAAACTGGGGGTCGTGCTACCCTAAATGAAGTTATTCCTCAAAATAGATTTATCTCCATTTCTGCATAATGTTACTGTTCGTGCCCCTTTTCACTTAGTAATCCTTGAGTGGCATTGGTTGGTCCCCTTTTCACTTCCCTGAGCCAATAGGGTTCAATCTCAATTGAATCTCCTTTCACGGAGACCTATATAAGATGTGCTATCTGTGATGTACTTTCATTCCGTTCATGTTTGTTACTGATAATGATCAAACCGTCGAAATCGATTAAACTGTGTGCTCATTATTTTCTCGAAAATAAAGACAACGTTCTATTTTACTCCGTTTGTCTATATTTTTTATTGTAACAGTACCCATCAATCGCCGTAGTTACTTTTCGTTGCCAAGTATCAATATTCGTGGATGTCAGATATCCGTGAAAGTACGAGTCCTCGTGTCTGTGGAAGAATCAGTCGTAGAAAACGGGATTTCGGGACCCATAACTTCAATTCCTAGTGGATAAGCTTCTTTGAACCTGCTAGTATCTGCTCCTTAGTATCAGTTACATTGTGCTCGACTCTAGAACTCGTTAGGTATCTGGATATTGGCAGGAAGCGGATCGCACGTGCACTGTACTGACGGCCGAGTCAGTTCGCACTGCCATCCTTGAAGGGGACGAAACCTCATTTCTTCCTCACATCGACACGCGCACACGCCCGTAAAACTCCGCCAGCCCCTCACACGAGCCCAAGAGGGTCTTTACTTACCGAACTCGATTCAGCACTTGAGCCTTCCCACCCCCTCTCTTGAAATATGGGTTGACACGCTGACAGTAATATTTGACTTTTAAAAATATACCCGGGGAAGCTCGGAGATTATTTCTCTTTCGAGCATCCATCTTTCTTTATCTTTCTCAACGGCGGACGATGCGGTGGTGAGGAGGGGGGCACACTTTCTCACTAACTCCTTCCGTTTTGGGTTCAGAGTTGAGTGTATGATACGTACACCCGAATTTATCATTGTGTGCGTCGCAGGTGCCGGTAACGTGTAGTTTCTTGAGTTACTTTACTTTGGATAACGCGGGCGGATTTAGATTGGGCGCCGAGTCCACGGAGGTTATTATCTCTGTGAGGCTAATTGTAAACAAGATCCCCTTTCGTTGGGCGCGTGAGATAAGCGGAGTTGTAAATTCGGCGCAACGATCAGGAGGGCAGTTCGAGTTGGTTCGAGAGATGGCACACAACACCGTTGCACCTGTGATTAGTGAAAGGGGACGCGTGATGTTGGAGATCATGTCAAGTCAAAACGAGAAATTCAAATTCTCAAGATTCAAGATTCAAATTCAAGATCGGAAGCTGGCATCTGGAGAAATAAGTTGGCGGTAAGTTTTACTCAATCGAGTAGGTCGAGACCGCTGTTACCATGCTCGCCGCACGACGCAACCACCGTTACCAACAAGCCGTGAGGACGTGCATGCAGCCCTTTCTTCCCAGTGCCTAAAGACTGTCAACGGTGAGGATTTCTTACTGGTGAATGATGTCAGCAATGGGTTTGTGATATTCTCGTGTACCACGAATTTGCGCACGCTGACGACAGCAGAAGTGATCTATCTAGATGGGACTTTCCAATATTGCCCAAAATTTTTTTACCAGCTTCTAACCATACACGGCTACTTCAATGGGCACTACATGCCCTTAGTATTTTGTCTCCTGCAAAACAAGGAGGCTGCTACCTACGCTAACTCGAACATTCTATGACTGGTGTCCTCACGCCTTACGGCCTTGTCACCTGACTGAGCCATCACTACGCTCCATAGGTATAATTGTAATGTTAAGACCATGTTCTACCTTACTAGTACTATTTATCTACCTTACCGTTTATGACGACCATGCAGCTTACTGTGATACACGTGTACACCTACCTACCTGTGATGAAATATAGCGACGTGATGAAACGAAGATATCGGCGCCCAATTTACTACTCCCTTATTCCTTCTTCGCAGGTAATTTTTGGGTTGCGCCGAGTTTGCCACGAGCAACACCGGGCAGGGCGACTGAGTTGCGCCCAATTTACATGTCCCCCCCCAGGATTTGCGCCCAGTTTGCCATCGCCCGGATAACGCTTCATTTATGATCTCGCCAATTTTGAGGTCTCAGAGGACCACTCATCCGATTAACGAGATGAAAAATATTACATATCGTGACCAAAGCAAATAAACAAGAGTCTACACCTTATGTTCGATATTTCTCAAATAAATACAGCGGTTTTTATTCAAAATTATCTTGAAAGTAGTAGTGACAATTGTACACTGGAGATGCTCATAAATTTTCATTATCCGAAAACACTACACTACACTTACACTTTCATTTAATTCTCTTTGTAGTGTCATACATCCTTCATAATTCAAATCACACATGATTGGCAAACTATACAGCAGGTGTGGAATCACTAATGCTTGATACAACCTTTTCTTTATATCAAAAGTCTTCACCTCCAATAATTTTTTAAAAGAATAGTGATATGAATGGAATTTACTGACAATGGCATTGATCTGTTCATACCACGATAAGTTGTCTCGTATGATAATTCCAAGGCATTTGACACTACGAGAATATTTTACAACAATTCCATTTATTACGATCTTTGAGCAATTATTCAACCGAATACTTGACAATAAATAACCTTGCATGTTCCATAGCCATGCCCGTGCACTTCTTGGAGTCCTTGTCTCTTCAACCACACGGACGAATTCCGAAGATCTTCATTAACATTCTGAATATCAACTTCTAAATATTGTTTTTTTGTTCTAAAATACAAATTCACGTCGTCCGCAAAAACGCTTCTTTTGCAAAACCGTATTGCATCCGACAGTTAATTTATATATATGTAGGAAAAACCAATCCAGACAGGGTCGATCCCAGGATCGATTCCACGATGATAAAGTACCCTTATGTGTACGTACAAGTTGCATTCGTGAAGAGAAATATGAACCAAATCAGCTCACAGCATCATCAATCAACCCAATACTACGAAAAATGGCCAAAACCAGCTTGTGGTCCACGCTATTGAAATGCCTGTAAACAAAGCTAACTCAGTTCTTCCATAACCTCCCTGACCTTACCTTACCTTAGCCCTCGGAGTTGCAACCCATGGAGGATTTGAGCCTGGTCAACCACACGTCTCCATGCCGGTCTGTCCATGGCGATGGTCCGCTACCTGCGCACATTCATTCGTCGTAGATCCTCCTCTACAACATCAACCCAGCGCAGCCTTGGTCTTCCACGTAGTCTTCTACCAACTGGTCCGTTGTTGAAGACCTTGCTCGCTGTTCTGTCACTTGCCATTCGCTGGACATGCCCCGCCCAGCGTAGTCTTGCACGGTTTGCCTCAGTAACTATGTCTGGGTTTCCATACATCTCGCTCAGCTCACAATTTTTTCGGATCCACCAGACTCTCCCGACGCAGATTGCTCCTTAAATTCTTCTTAGCACTTTTCTTTCTCAGCGCCTCACCTGATTTTCCTCTCTCCTGGTAAGTGTCAAGGTTCCTGCTACATACAGCACTACGGGACGTACAACTGTGCGGTATATCCTGAGTTTGGACGCTCGGCTGAGCCATCTACTTTTAAATATTTTGTCAGGGCGAAGTAGCACTTATTGTCAGACTTTACTACCTGTATTTCATCCATTTGGGAGCAATTGTCCCAACCTCCCTGACATCATCCGTAACATTGATCAATGCAGTTTGTGTTTTGATACCCTGAAAGAGAGAGGGAGAGAGTAATATCGATTACTTATGACGTGCTAGAGTTAATAACCAAGAAATAGTTTTAGTTATAGTATTTAAATTTTTTTGGAAATTCACGCTGCACGATGGAATACATTTTTACTCCGCTCCATAACAAAAAGACAGATCTTCTTTAACTATTCGTTTTTTTCCTTGGTTTCCAAGCAGTCTGACACGTGAACTAGCCAAACACGAAGGGGCATTGAAATTTTGTTTTCTTTGACAAATTACAAATTTTTTCAGTTGAATATGATTAAAAAAACCAACTGTGGAATATCCGGGTCTTTACGGAGCTACCAACTCAAGTATCGGCAACTATAACTGCAGCTTACTCGACACCATAAGGTTTTCCGATAACGTGCGCTGGTGCGGGTTTGTCCTCACACGTAAGGCGGCACCAGTTTGCTCCCAGCCCACCGAGAGTCAACATCTCGGCGAGCTCGGTCTTATTTCTGTTGTGCTTTTTGTTGTTGATAAGTTCGCGTCGCGGTCCTTGGTTAGTCGTTGTCCGATAATCCTCCCACCGTCTAATAGGCGTGATAATCTTCTTACTAACATGGGGTCCAACGATCCCGATAATCAACACCCGGCGAGGAAAAAGGCGAAACCGAACGATTCGGTAATTTCCCCAAATCCATTTGCACCTCTTCTCGACATAGAAGAAATGAATACTGATTCAACCCCCGAAACGTCTGCAATTAAACACACCCCCCCGCCGATTTTCGTTCACAATATCACTAACATAAATTTAGCAATACAAGAATTCCGCAGTATCGAGCCCACAACGTTCAAATACGCATCATTAAGCGATAAAGTCAAAATTAATTTTGCGACAATTGATGGATATCGAAAAGCTATAAAATTTCTTGAGGATAAAAAAGCAGAATATTACACCTACCAGATAAAAGGTGATCGGGCATTTCGAGTTGTTATTCGGGGTCTGCACCACACTACCGATGTTAATATTATTAAAGAAGAGTTAATCACTCATGGTTTCGAACCTACACAAATACTACCAGTCCTTCATCCTGTAACGAAAGCAGCCCTACCTATGTTTTTCGTCGACCTTAAACCTAACCCGAAAAATGGGGAAATCTACAACTTAAACAGATTGTACCATGCGGTGGTCAAGGTAGAACCCCCTCGCCCCAAACGCACAGTAATACAATGCGTCAAATGCCAAGAGTTCGGAAACTCCAAAAATTATTGCCATAAACAAGAGCGATGTGTCAAGTGTGATGGGATGCACTCCACGAATTCATGTCCTAGGCCTCCAAATTCCCCTCCCATATGCACAAATTGTCGCGGCTCCCATACGGCGAATTATCGAGGGTGTCCAATTCACGTCCAACTACAAAAATTGAAAACTACTTCAACCCCATCACGGAGAGCTTACCCTTGGACTAAAGCGCCAACGCCCGCGCACAATGCTCCAGATGATGCCAATCGAGTAAACCCTCCTACCATTAACAACTCATATGCCCAAGCCCTCAAAAATCCATCCGTCAATCCGCCTAAAACTACACCAGATGCCGACATGACTCAACTACTACAAAAATTAGATCAGCTTCTTGCTCTCATTCATCCACTAGTAACTGCACTCACCCAACTACTCCCTAAATTGATCGCATCATGAACACTGCTTCCACTGTTCTCAACATTTGCACGTGGAACTGCCGTGGAGTGTACGGTAAATTCCACGAACTTGAGCTCTTTCTCAGAACCAATGACATCGACGTAATATTACTTACTGAAACCAAACTCTCTCCATCTGTCAATTTCTTCATACCTGGGTACAAATTCACAAGAGCTGACCACCCCTCAAGCCAGCGAAAAGGCGGCTCAGCCATTTACGTTAAAGCTACATTGAGTCATCATGACCTTCCACCCTTATGTGAGTACAACTATCAAATATCCAGAATAAGCCTTCCTATCCTTGGTCGAAACTACACCATAGCTGCTTTCTACTCAGCGCCTGAAAACTCGGTTAGGGAATCTGATATCCAATCTATATTCCAAGAGATGGGCACCAACTTCATTCTTGGTGGTGATATGAATGCCAAGCACCCACGGTGGGGGTCGGCCACATCTAACCCCCGAGGTTTGATCCTAATCAACACCATTCATACCCGTAATCTCGAAGTCCTTTTCCCTTCTGAAGCGACACACTTCCCTGATAACCCAGCGCATTCCCCTGATGTTCTCGACTTCTACCTAGCAAAAAACATATACCACTACTGTTCTCCACCAGAAGTGATACACGAACTTAGCTCAGACCACCTTCCAGTAAGGATGAGAGTTCATGCCTCACCAGGCACACGTTCCCATACCGAGCGAATTGCAACCAATAAGATTGACTGGGATAAGTACAAATCAACTCTAACCGCACTGTCAAATACTCAAATCCCGCTTAAAACTCCCAAAGACGTTGATGCCGCAGTAGCTTACCTGACCAGAATGATACAGTTTGCTGCCACAGACGCAATGGAACACCGTGACCCAGTATCCCTACCACCACACAGAATAACCCCTCCTCATATTCTGCAACTTCTTCAAGTTAAGAGGTCCGCCAAACGCCTGTGGAACATCACTCGCTACCCCCCTCATAAACTTGCACTAAATAGGGCAACCAATGATCTGAAAGCAGCACTTGCACAAGATAAGCAGGAAACCAAAAGAAAAGACCTTGCCATATTAGACAATAACGATGGATCACTATGGAAGAAGACCAAACTGCTGACGCATGAGCGGCCATCCATTCCCCCCCTTAAGGCAAACCAAAGATGGTATTCCACTCCCTTTGAGAAGGCGGAGGTACTTTCAAAGACCTTGGAGCGGCAGTTTACACCTAACTCTGAACCCAGCCCTATTGAAAACGAAATACTGGAAGCATTGAACACCCCTCTGCAGCTAAGTCCTTTCCACGACTTTTCCCGTCCCCCTCAGGTGAAGAACACCATCCGACGTTCGTCAGGGAAAAAAGCTCCAGGATATGATGAAATAACCCGCCCACTGTTGATCCATATACCCAGGAAAACGTTGGTGCTCATTACCCAAATCTTCAATGCCTGCCTAAGGCTTTGCCATATACCCTCCAAGTAGAAGCACGCTATTGTAATTCTCATCCACAAACCAAACAAACCTGTGAATGACCCCCAAAGCTATCGTCCGATTAGCCTCCTCCCCCTCCTCTCAAAAATCTTTGAGAAGCTGCTTCTTCCCAAACTGACTAAATTTGTGGAATCTCTCATACCAGCGACGCAGTTCGGATTCCGTAACATGCACTCTTGCCTGCACCAGTTACATCGCGTTGTCGACCATATATTAGACACCTACGAACGGAAAGAGACGTGTATAGGCTTCTTCGCTGACACCGAAAAAGCGTTTGATAAGGTTTGGCATGCCGGCCTGCTCTACAAACTAAAATCAGCCCTCCCCGACACTTATTACCGGCTGCTTCTGTCTTACCTAACCAACCGCACATTCACTGTTCGATGCAATGAAACCATGTCTCGCACTCGCTCTATCCAAGCAGGCGTACCTCAGGGAAGCGTGTTGGGACCCTTACTTTACCTCATTTACGCTGGTGACATCCCTACAACCCCCTCAGTAACCTCCGCTCAATTCGCAGATGACGCCGCCTTCCTATGCAGTTCTCCCAGGGGAGAAAGGGCAGGCCTAGAGCTAGAAGAGCTGGCATTTGAGATCAACGAATGGGCAAAACGATGGAGGATAAAACTCAATCCCCAAAAGTCATGCTGTGTCATATTCACATATCTTCATTACTACGAGGAACCGCGGTTGAGCATCGGTGATGAAACCATCCCCTTAAATTCTTCAGTAAGATACCTTGGTGTAACCCTGGACAAACGTCTAACATTCAGTGCCCATATCACAGCTATACTTAAAAGATGCCGCAACCGCCTTCGCCAGCTCAAACCCCTTCTGATAGCGCAATCCCCACTATCTCTTGGAAACAAAAAATTAGTGTACCTAATGCTAATTAGACCGATTTGGGAGTACGGTTGTCAAATCTGGGGTGGGGCGTCTGACACCCAGGTGAAAAAGATACAAACTTTTCAAAATCGTGCCCTGAGGGTTATCACGGAGGCCCCGTGGTACATCAGGAACGCCAATCTCCATAAAGATTTAGATGTACCAACCGTAAAAGAAGTCCTGCACCAGCTGTATGGCCGCTTTCACACCCGCCTCCTCGACCATCCTAATCCGTTAGCGGCTGCTATTCCCACTTCAACACCACTCGACCGTCCACAACGAAGACTAAAACGAAAGAGGCATACCGATCTTCTCATTTCCGACCAAAACCATCCTCCGCAATAACCCAGCTCCCTCCCACCCTGGCAATGCTATCTCTCATCCTGCCACTCCGACCACTTCGGATAAATTAAACTGTCAACAATAATATTGGAAAAAAAAAATCATCATTGACAGAACTGTTATTAATTTAAACTAATTTGTTAAGTATGAAGGAAGAAGGTCGATGGACCCCTACTTCCAAACATGTGTCACGTTCTATATATCTATATTTATTCTTTGTTAGAACAACTGTTTAAAAAAAAAAAAAAAAAAAAAAAAAAAAAAAACGGCACCAGTGTGCAAGTACGTGTGTCTGGGCCCAGGTGTGGGAGAGAGGAGTCCGAACTAGGAACTTCCTAACAGGGCTCTCGGGGATAATGATGACGGACTAATTATAATCATTAGTCTCGTTATTAAACCACTAACTACAGTGGGTTGAACAGGGGCAACGCAGCGGTAGCGGATATGTGAAGGCGAATCGCCTAATTATATTTGACCCTGTTTGAAGCTGCTGAATTATCAAATATCACAACCGGAGGAGCATATTTGGGGATGAAGCTCGGAGTTTTACTGTCACAATAGAAAACATACTGGGTCCGTTGTAGGAACGTCTCCGAGACAACTTTTTATAAGAGTACACCAGTCCGAAACCCCGTGGTGCACCGAGATCGTAAAGGACAACCACGAAGGGAACGTGAGACCAAAGTGAGCTTCTCTCGCCCAAATACAAATTTCTACTTCTAATATACGAAGGAGATCAATCTTGTCCGTTTTCTCGGCTTCAAGTCGTGAAACAAACGACTCAATCTACCTTTAAAAGCAGTTCACTATAAGGTACGTAAACACAAGGTACATACGTTTTTTGCAATAGCTGAAATTCATATCTACCCATTAGGAACCACCGTGGAGATGAATGCCCAATTCCATCTTTACCTCAAGCTTCATTCGTATTATTGCAGCAAAGAAGACAGGGGAAGGAGAACATTCACTTCTTATCTCACATCCGCAGAGGAAATCTATCTTTTTGAAGTACGTCTGTCAGACACTGCATACACACTGAGGGTTAAACGTAAAACATCTCTGGAACGAAGAATTTCAAAAAGAGAAGGCTAAGAGACAATTTTTGTTGGAAATGAAATCCATTATAGATCAATGGAATTTTGACTATTATGTCAGTTAAACTCCATATACACTTGTGTACTTGTATTTGAAGTACAAGTAGAAAGACATGTCGTTTTAAGTACAAGTACTTCTACCTCTGTACCTCTAATTCCACTGCTTTATTTTTATTCATTCATTTATTTATTCAACAAATTTACGGGCAGTAGCTCTATTGACAAAAATTTACAATGAACAATATACATGTAAAAGGAAAAAATAAAATTACAATATAGTTTACTCTTTATGTAATGAATGAGATTTTTGGAGACTTGAGGGGAACATTGAGGGGCGCGATGATTGCTCAGGACCAATCGACAAAATCACGGGATCGAAGAATCGAAGAGATCAATCTCCAAATCTATTGAGATTTCGCTGGATTCTGGCGAGCGGGGGCGTTAAACAGATAATTTGTGCCAGCAACTTGAGGGTAAAACGTAGGTATTTTCCGTGTCACATGATTTGGAACATAAAAGTTGGATTTCAAGTAGCTGCGGGGTATCGTTCAAACTGTTTGTTAGCTTGTAGATTAGTAGTGCATCAGCAAACATCCTCTTCTTCTCCAATGACATAAGACCTCTCGCGCTCATGGCCTCATCAGCATCAAATAATTCCCACGGGGTACCTGATTTGTACAAGTAAAAGCGCAGAAACTTCCGCTGAACTCTATCTAGAGATGACTTGGCGTTACTGTAGAGGGGAGGCCATACTGTGCAGCAATATTCAAGCGTGGGGCGCAACAATAGGTTTGTTTTGACGAGAGGTTCGGAACTAGTTTAGAACCGAACACGCCCCTTTTTGGCTGTTTTGACACGCCAGAACGTTTTCTGAAAAATCTCGAACCTCTTGGTTCGCTGATCGGACAAGGAGTTTAGAACCTTTTAGACCTAGTTCAAGAGGTTCGAAGATTTTTGCCAGGACTTTTAGTCCGAGACATGTTCAGTAGATTTATCGCATTATCAACGGTTATCATCTATTCCCGCCCAAATACGGCCTGCCTACACCGTTGAAGTTGTTAAAACACACTTTGTTTTAAGTATTCCGTGGTTTATGTCTAGTTCGTCATCAAGTTCGAGTGACAAAAGTCAGTCAAAAATACAGCCACTGACAGAAACAGAAAATTAAAAAAAGGTAGTAAAGAATATTATTATGTGTTGTTGCTGTTGCCTCTTTTTTTTGGTCTATACGGAAATGCGGAATGTCTGACGGAACCACGCGGGAAGGGGACGTTCAGGTTTTTGGTTCCAAACTAGTTCGGAAAGCGTTCGGACAAGTAGAACGAATACCGAAAGTTCTCGGTGGTTCTATCCCTCCCCCTGTTGGTTCTGGTTATATCCCGAACTGGTTCGGAACCTCTTGTCAAAACAAACCAAATGAATTGAAGAGAAGAAGCAGTGTGCTCAAGTCCGAAAGGTATTGGGACGAGCGCTTTATGAAGCCGAGTGTTCTCATTGCTTTCCTTGTAATAAAGTCCATATGGTATGCAAAGCTGAGTGCCTTGTCGAAGTACACACCAAGGTCTCTCACTATGTCCGGTCGAGGTAGAACGATACTTTCCATTGGGAAGTCAAACTTTATATCCACACATCAAACTAATTCTAGCTGCGATTCCAATTTTTTCTGATTAATGAGTACAAATTCATGCACCCCCGTACAAGTACAATTTATTACCTGCACACAAGGCGGGAGGGGCTCCGAAATTCTAGCCCAACCATTCTCCACAGTGTTACAGGTTAAAACAGAGATCGTTCAAGGTGTACTTGAAGCAGGTACAACTACTAGTATTCGTACTAAAACTTGATTTTGTTGCAAGTACAAACATGTACTTGGATTGTATTTTCTATAAAATCATTGATTTATTGGTGGTTACTTCTAATAGAACTATTTTTGTTTTTGCTTCCGAGTCAGCAAAGCAGCGGAAGCCTTGTGTTCATTCGGAAGCCCAACATTTTTGTTGTCCGAATTCAAAATTTCCACTCGCATTTCGCGTTCTACAGCCTACTGAAAAAAGTTGGCTCCGAATCTGTCTGTCTGTGCGCATTTCCTTGTTACAGCCATAACTTCCACAATTTTGAATTAATTTAGCTCATATTTTAAGAGACTATAAGGATAAGGCCTCTTGAGGTCCCATAGGAATTTCATCTCAATATAATCAGCGGTACGCTCCGCGCATGCGCTTACGTGGAATTATTTAATTTTCGTTTTTACTGCCCGCCTCTGACGAGTAACCGCACAAGCAAGTTGTATTTGAAACGCAATGTACTGAAGATTTCTTCATTTTGTACCTCATAATGGTGTCACTTTGATTGTAACGAGGAAGCTGCTGTGCCATCTCCTTGCCAGTGTATTTTTTTCGGTATTGCACTTTGTATGTACTTGTACGGTCATGTTTCTCTACTCCGGTTAGTAGGTTTAGTCATTAGTCTCACACTGGCTGTTCAGATGTTGTTCTCAATATCATCCCGGTCTCGCTAAAGTTCGATTAAACGGTAAATAAAGTTAGGTAAGATGGGGCGCTGTTAACTTACTGTTAAAGGAGAGCGAAGGTTAAGTTCCTTCCAAGACTTGGATGGCGGGTTCGCTTGAGGTTGGATGCGGCGGCGTGTTCAGAAAGAACGCGTTGTCGGGAGACCGGGAATCGGAACACTTAATGATTTTGCCATAGACCGTTAACGGTGGTGGGATGGGGGAGTAGTGGATGGTAGATGGTGGATGGTAGATGGTGGATGGGGGTTACTGAAATGTGCGTGGAGCAGGTGGCACGAGGAGGCTATGTAGCAGTTAAGACGTCGTAAACTGAGACGCGTGAGCCTTCACGTTTACAGCTCTCACCACTCCCTCCTTACCTCAATCCAGTGTTGGGCAACCAATTTATTAGCCAGCTAATTTTTCAACTAATAGATAAATTAGCTATCAGCTTTTTTTTATTAGCTAAACCAGGGGTCTCCACACTATTTCACCCCCCATATCATAAGAAGCGGGGGTACGGGAGCTTCCGCCGGAAATTTTTTTAAATTAGACACTTGAAAACCGTGCTCTCAAGCACTTCTAGACGAGTTTGACAAATTCAAAATTAACCCTAATATAGGAACAACAAATTAGTTTTTAATGATTAAATTTATTTATTTTTTTTCAATTCCATGATATCTTTTTCGTTGTTCAATAAAAATTTTAACCATTCAATTTTCAGGAATGGAAAATTTTGCAAGTCAAGACAGTTAAAATTAGGGTATTTCAAGCACTCCTAGCCGTATTAGACAAATTAAAAATCAGGCCTAATATAGGAAACAGAACTCATTTGTACATAAGGAATATATTTTGTATTAATTTATCTAAAATTATTTACTTTCAAAAAAATATTTTTGGAAAAACAATCTAATGTGATGGGTGCAACTGTTTTGTGGTTATACGGTCTTTCCACTTCTTTAAGAGGAATTTGCTTTGTATTTATTTATTTAAAATTATTACATTAAAAAAATATTTTAGGAAAACCAATCAAATGTGGTGTGTGCAATTTTTTTTTGCTTACAATGTCTTTCCACTTAGGATCATAGTTCGTTGTTCCAATCGTAAGCAAATTTTTCAAGTGTTCTTCTGAAAGTATCGCTCGATATTTGGATTTGACATGTGTCATTTTTGAAAAGGTTTGTTCGCATAGATACGTTGAACCAAAAATTAGTATCATTTGTAAGACAAAACTCCTGATTCCTTTGAAGTCAACAAGTTCTGGCGGTAGCCTAATTTTTTCCATCCATCCATGTTTTTCCGCGAGCGGCGGGCCGTACCAAATCCTCCCGCGGGCCGCAGTTTGGAGACCCCTGAGCTAAACGATTAACTTAGCTAGTAGCTATTGAACAACAGCTAAATTAGCTATTTGTTGAAACATAATAGCTAACGGCTAATTAGCTGCGGTATTTAGCTTTAAGGAGCAACCAAAGCGGTTAGAGTTAGCTGGGGCTGACAACTAATAACTAATAGCTAAGTTCTGACGGAAAATTGGATTTCTCCAGACAAACAGCAGTAGGCTTCTATCTGGCCTGAGAACCGTCTCAATATATTTAGCATCCAAAATGAAAAGAAAAACAGTAATCCACAGGCCTATAACGTCGAAAAGATTTAAAAAAAAAAAAAAAATTGAACGCCTGGATGCCCTCTTACAGGCCTGGGACTACTCTAAACAAATTCAGCGTCCAAAATTACCTACAAAACGACATGGTGCATTCAGATTACCGTGGGAAAATGGGACTATGTATGACAATGGACTAGTAGTAGCCTATTAGCTGTTTGTGTGGAGAAATACAATTTTTCGTCAGAAGTTAGCTATTAGCTATTGTCAGCCACAGCTAGCGCTAACCGCTTTAGCTTCTCCTGAAATCCAAATACCGCAGCTTATGAGCGTTTCCAGCTTTTGTAAAAAAATTACACTAAATTACACTCATTTATCTAAACAAAAATTTATTTCCGAACGACAGGCTCTCTGGTCATACAAGATCAGCGAATACTATTAATTTAAAACTTCCTTTTCGCCTTATCCCTAAAAGACAAAATTGTTTCATATAATGGTTCAAAAATATTTAATAACGTTCCTAATGATCATAAAATTATTTTCAGACAAAAGCATTTTAAAAGGACCATCACACACAATTTTTTAGAAGTCTAGTATACGACCTATAATGTTGCTATTTAAGGCTTTCTTTGTTATGGGTACTTTCTATTGCTTTCCTTTTCGATTTTTGCGGAAGATTTAAAATTTGTTCATTTTATTATTTTGCAACTAGTTCATTTGAATTTTCGGAATATTTGGTTGTTACCTTCAGGGCCACTTTCACCAATCTGGCTCTAACGTGGCATTAGTTAATTGGCTCGAGACACTAACGCCCAGGCTTTAAGAGTTAACGAGGAAGCGTTAGTTGTTTGTCTTTCACCATGCGAGTGCTTCGTTAAATGAGCAGTTCGTTAGATGCCGATAGCCTAACGGAACAGTGTAGCCGAAAATTGAAGATTTGTGTCCGTCATCGGTGAACCAGGATACGAAACCTTGCGGTACAACGACACACACCCTCTCGAAGGCGGGAGTATTGCGATATTTCATTTCTTATAAAATGTGCCTCATACTATGCATCATACTTTATCCTCACGTAGGTTTAATATATTAAACATCTCGTAATACCTATTTAATACCTATACCTTAAAGAACGAAATGAGGCATCGCAATTCTGGTCACACCTCTGTGTGTTAAGGACTAAAAAACATATTAATAAGATACCAATAAATTGGAGGCAAACAGAAAATCGAAAATTTTTTAGTTAGGTACCAACATTTCCTAAACTTTCCGTTCTTTTTCTTTAAGACCTTCAATTTCCGAGGGAGTATTATTTGCATAATGTCTGCATGTTAGGATCCCTAAGAATTTCGTTTAAGTACCTACATACCATCAAAATTTTTGGTTTGCCTATCGCCTTGCACCCTCATTTCGTCAAATTCAAATACAGTGATGGTCCCCACACATATCAGATCCAGCATATAGGAATATGTTCCTCTACAAGCATTTTTGAATATTCTCTCTTACTAGAATTGCATTTTTATGGTTCCTGCTTCAATAAATGGCTGTACTGTATTGTTCTGTAATTTAAAGTCCTATTAAAATATTCTTTCCAAGTTACAACAGAGTTTTTTTGAGATTGTCACAGTTGTTGTTTGTTTGTTAAGGCCGTTTCCACTATGTTGAGTGGTGTTGTTTGTTGTTGTTGTTGTTTGATTTTTGAAAATCGGCGTTGTCGAGGCTACGGAAATGATCTTCCCGAGTCGGAATGAAACGCGGATGCCGTTCCTCGTCCGACGATGACGAGGAATCGTCAAAAATCAAATAGTTCACGGCGGATTTCAAAATATCCATAACAAAATAGATCCGAACGAGAGAGAACAGAAAAAAAGATGGCGAAGCTAATCAGTCCGTTAACAAGTTGATTGAACGAATTCAGCCGATTAAATTTTGACGAGCACGTTAATACTAAAGAAAGACATATCGGTCTAAGGACGGCGTTAAATTCAGCCGTTAGCCTAAACGGCACGTTAAACTTGTAGGTGAAAGTGGCCCTGAGGGCCTAACAGTGCCTTATTTAGCTGTAGCTTTTAGCTATAGCTAATTTTTGTCCAACTCTGCCTCAATCCCCATGGCCGACTGGCATCGTCCAAACGTCCCTCGCCATGCCCCGCATCCCATGCCAGGGTCCGACATGACCCCCCCCCCCCCCCCGTCTCCTACCAACACAAACCCTAACTCGTCAAACCCGCCCCCATCCGCCCCTTCGCACAGTCGTAATTGATCCTCCAAGTTGAGGACGGCGGAGGGAAGACGATAAGGTTGTAAGCCTCGCCGCCCTCCGCCGCCGCAGCGGTCCTTCCTAGATCCGCTGCACCTATCGACCCGAATCGTAATCGCGGGGGGTTCTTATCTCGGAATGACCCGCGGCCTGCCGGTGAGGAGTAGGATGGGGAGCGGGATGGGGAGCAGGATGGGGAGCGGGGCTGGAGGTGCTCCACGCCCCTCCTCCTCTACACACACCACAGCAACTCAAACTCCCCAAAACTTCGGAGGCTTAGCGTTGAAGGGCGGCGAGGGGTCGAGCGTGGAGCGGGGGCGGCGAGGGGTTGTGCCGCGAATCCCGACATTGGCCACTTGACTAGTGTGTTACTGTAAGGGCGGGAAAAGGGGTTTAGCCAAGTTAAAAACAAAGTTTCTGTTTTCCTGTTTCCCTTTTCACGATAGAAACAGAAAAAGTCTTTGTAGAGCTAGTGCTAGGCCCTTTCCAGCATTATCTCACCTCTGTATAGAGTGACCCTCCTTCTCACAGATTGCACTCAGAGAGGAGGGATGTGTAACTACTTACAATCATAGATAGATATAAGCTTTATTCGTAATAACATCAGATTAAAGCATCTGTCATCGTAATTCTATACAGGGCTTGCAAAAATAGTAAAAATAAGGATCACGGTTCAGCTGAATAAGTTTTTCTTGGAAAGGCATTGCCCGAGAGCTAAGCAAGAGTTGCTTTCAATTTTGACTACTTCACAGAAAGAGATTCTCGAAATATCAATGGTCAATCGTAGATAACCTCACCGCTGTACTTGTCAGGAAGTATGGGATTTAGTGTACTCCCGCAGGTATGCTGAAATGAGAAAGATTCTGGAAGCGCTCGATTTTTACTGCAGAGAGAATTTTTTAAAAATAAATCATAATGAATTTGGCATCGTGATGTTTAGGAAGCATGGACGCCTGCATGGTAGTAGACGCGTGCATGGGTTCATGTGTGGCGAGATGGAGATCCCACTTGTTAATTCGTATACCTACCTTGGAGTAAGTTTCTCTAGCTCAGCAATGTCTAAGAATCACGAGGAGGATTGTGTGAAGAGGGGAGAGACAGCCACCAGGGCGTTAAGGCTCGTGGGGGACCTTTCTCAACATGGCGTAAGGTTTTAGAATCGTTGGTTCTCTCATCTTCTCTATATGTCGTAGAGGCTTGGGGCGTATGCACAGCGAGGCACTCGATAAAACCCAGATAAGAGCATACAAGACAGTCATGTTCCTCCCCAATAGTACCCCTGATTATCTGGTGAGAGAAGAATTAGGAGTGCATCATCTTGAAGTGAGAATAATGAAACTGGCTCTAAACTGGTAGACTAAATTATGCAAAATGGAAGACAACAGGACCCCAAGCTCTGCCTCCGTCGTCTTCTCACTATTCATAGGTCAGAGGCCGATACTCGTTATAACTGGGCCAGCCGAATGGCAGTAGCATTTGAAAACTATAACGAGTCAAGGATATGGGGAGATCAAGACAATTTGAATTCCGACCAGGAAAGTTTTTTGGAATGGGTGCGGCTGTTCTGGGAGGGTGCGGCTGTTCTGGAAGGGTGCGGAAGGAGAACGTGTAGAGAAGTCGACCTTCAGCCCGATTTATAGATTGCTGCCCAATGCAGAGGATCCTCCGTTTTACTTGAACTCCGACTTGGGAATCCAAATGAAAAGACTGATCATCCCAGCAAGACTAACCAGAGTACGCAGCAAAACTTAGTATCACAGAATTCGTTGTAAAGTTTAAAGGTGACGAGGAGTGTCCAATGTGTAACACTGGAGAGTTGGACTCGGTTTTTCACTTCTTGGAAGACTGTGATGTCCTCCGTGGTGAAAGATTCTCCTTCTTCTTGAAAAACGTTCTATCCGATGATTTATCCTCTCTACTGTCAGCTACAGACCTGTCATCGTGTAAACGAATTTTCTTTTTTGTAGTAAATATAATTAAATCCAGAGTTTTTTTTTAAATGAGGGGGTTCCTTCATTAATAGTAAATGGCTTTTTGTACCAATAGATGAGAGAAGCTACATTTATTCTTAATTATTTATTATTATCTTTATCTGGCTTCGAGAAAATTTCATTTTATACTTTGGTCGCATTTAGGTTCTTCTCATTTGTTTTTCTTTTAAAATTATTTTTCATTATATATCTGTAAGTTGAGTATATATATGTCAACCTTGTAACGCCGGAAGGATTATACAAATAAATAATTTCAAAATGCTTTCGGCCCAATTCACGCCGAACGGACGTGTGGCGAAGAAGTGGCACTGACATTTTTAGCGCCCCCCAATTTTTATCACTTTTCTTCTTTACTATATCATATCTACAGGATGAGATCCCAAATTTGTTTGTAAAAAAGAAAACGTATTAGAAAAACTTTTACTTATGTTATTAAAACAAACATTTCAATTTGAATTTTAAAACTTATCTAATGTGAAGGATGTATCTGATGATTTTTAACAAGTTTGTTAATATCAGGCTCGAATTTACTCAAAAAAGCCTAAGTCACCGCGTTCGGTAATCTGCAACCGATTCCTCTTTTTAGTTATCAACGTTGGCACAGCACTCAATCCACGTTCACACAAATACGATGATGGGAACGCTATCAAAAATCGTTGAACGATGGACCACAATCCAGGATACAATTGCGGGATAGGAATCTGTAGCCAAAAATCTTGGTATCAATTTTTGATTTATATTTGTATTTCCTTGTTCGTTATCAGTGCTATAAATTTTTTATCGGATGTCTCACGAGTGCTTCCATGAAATTTAATAATAAAATAATGTAAATGTTACTACCACGCTTGATACATGAACGATAATGATGGCCAAAAGCTGTGAAGAGTGAGAGAAGTCTGATTGTGTGAGTGAAATAGGAGACCGGCTTCAGTCTCATCCTTACTCCGTGCTGTTTACTTGAAAGTGACACTGGTATAGTGTGGCATTTCACTCACCAGTAAAGGCGCGACAAATTTTAAGATCTTAAGATTGGTAACACTAAGCATATATCAGGATTAAACTTTAATAATAAAAACAATGCTTATTTTCATAAAAAATTATAGATTTGCCATAAGCTAAGGGAAATTAATCGAAGTACAGTAAAAACACTTTAATCGATCAGTTATCGAGCGTGATGATAATGATTAAATTACTAAAATGGCAATAAAAAATAGGGGTAGGTGATAAAAAAGTGAAAATTCAGGGTTTTGTGTATTTTTTAATGTATAATAAAATAAAATAAATTAATAAAAAAATATATCTAAATTAAAAAAAAAAAAAAAAAAACCAAGTCATCTTTGGACCCAGGCAGGGCCAAGAAACTAGGGTTGGAATCCCAAGTAATTTTCAACGCTAATTAGAATTGAGAGATATGACTGTCCATTTTGAAGGTTGCAGCTGGCTAATTTCTGTTTCTAGCGATGTTCGTAACTTCCAAGTTGGCATTAACATGCCTGGGGGTCAATGTAACATTCAGCCGTTTGAAAAGCCTCATGCTTTTAGCGTACAACCGACCGTTGTAGGGTAACTCGAATTTCTTTCAAAACATGGTAGGAGTTGCCCCTAAAAATTAAACCACCTGAAGTGGTTGCGAAGTTATTTATGAACTATAGACAATTTTTGGTTGGCAGTTTTTTGAAATAGTCGTTAACGAAAAAGACAAACGAATATTATTTACATCCGTGTTATTTTACTTACTGTTCTTCTTCGAGCCAAATCTTTTAGAAAAAGCCATTCTTCGCATAACTGACAAACCACTTACCTGTAAAACACAAAATAAATAAATATCTTAACATGATATGATAATATGTAACAAAATTTTCGTCACAATCCTCATTTGAATTAAGGGTGTTTTTTTTATATTCTTCAAGTCTTCAAATTATGTAAAATTAAAAATCCTTCCTTGTTAAACAGAAAACTCTTTAATAACCTTTTAAACAACAAATACTGCACGAAAATGGGAAAGAAACAATCACGAAAAAATATAGATTCATTGCAGAGATAAGGAGCTTAGCAGATGAGGTATTTCATTACCCGAAGCTCGTTGGAAAATTGGATGGTGGCAGGTATCACAGATCGACATTGGTTTGCGGTGCCGACTGCAATCACACAATCCACATCTAGCGTACTTTTCACGGGGTGTGATTTAATCGCACTACAGAAAAGAGCGTATGCACTACAGCGATACTCACTTTCACTACGGAACAATCCGTCCACTACAGAAAAATATTTTCAACTTCAGTAAAAGGGAATAAACGACCCAATAAAAAAGTTCAACTACTGTTTAATCCCTGAACGACAGGAAAATTAATCTAACTCCAGAAAAATATTTTGCCCGACACAAATGGACCTGTCAGTTCAATGAGTCCGCACGACCGCATTCTTCGTCAATTTATGAATAAGTGTCAAAAACATAATGATAACAAAAAAATTTACCTACAGTCGCCAATCAATCGATTAGGAGAGCACTCTTCGCTTTGCGTGGCCTCCCACGCTTACGTTTTTGGCCCATAGGGACAGATTCTGGTGGAGGTTCAACAATCTTCAGCCGTCTTTGCATTTCGAGAACGTGTTTGCGTGTCATACAAACACACAAATGAGAGGCCGAGTAAACGTAGATCGGCAACAATGTGTCATTTTCAATTAGCGTTTCGTCTGATATTCCCTGATTCTCTCCCATGGTGGTGATGTTTTCCCCACGCGGTTTTTTTGGCCTCGGCTCAAAATCATCTTCATCCGAAGAATCGGATGAGCTGCCACTACGATATTCGGGGACGTAGGCGTATTCCAATCGTATCGTTAACACTGCTGGATCGATAGCTGTTCGAACACTTATATCTTTCTGTAGTGGAACGATTACAATCGGTGG
Organism: Creontiades dilutus; assembly: GCA_031894815.1. Classification (NCBI taxonomy): domain Eukaryota; kingdom Metazoa; phylum Arthropoda; class Insecta; order Hemiptera; family Miridae; genus Creontiades; species Creontiades dilutus. Next base: position 31,725 of record JAVIWC010005151.1, on the reverse strand, counting down.
GGGACCCACTAATCTTGGATAGAGATGTTCGATATTTCTGTACCGGTGACTATTAACTGGGGAAAGCAGTGACAGATATTTCGGTGACTGCGCTGGGTTCCAACACAAAGTACTACTATACGCAGGCGCGGGATTGGAACGGCGGCTAGGCGGCTCTGGCCTCAGTCACTGAATCTCATATCGGATATCTACTTGCGGTCTCTGTCACCGAGTCACCGCTTAGCGATAAATAATAAATAGTACTACATAAAATTGAAAAAAGCAAAGACGATTGTGGAGGTTGAAAGAGTTAAGAGGTTGCGAAGAGGGCGATTATGGTTCCGAATGCACTCTATCGGGATTTCATCCAACCATATAGTCTACCAGCCTTCACCGTCAATGCCTTGTGAGTAGTATATATAGTAATTTTGGTCATTAGAATGTAATAAGAGGTGATGAGTGTTTTTAATTCTAGAGGTATTTTCACTTCTTGCTCTTTTTCCATTGTCGTTGTTGGAATTGTCAAAAATTTCCTTCAAAATGAATTTTCTCAAAATTTTGAATCGAGTCTTCGATACTGGGGGGGGGGGGAATCTAAAAGTATCGATAATTCTTTTTCCACCCCTACTTCAAGTACACCTCAAACAATCTCTGTTTTAACCTATAACACTGTAGAGAATGGTTAGGCTAGAATTTTGCGATAAAGTTGGAAATTATAACTAAACTTTGAGACAGAAAATAGAGATTTTCACACGGAAAAACACGGAACACTTTTTTTCTTTATTCGTTCAACTTTTACATTCGGTACAATACACATGGTTACAAAACACCTGATTGTTAGTATTGTAGGATCCTAGGTAGTATTAAACTACCTACCACAAAATATTTAATAGTCACAATACCCTCCCTTATTAATTGTTTCGTTAACCCCCATCATTTGCATGAGTTGTGAATGTCGAGGTTGATGAAGTGGCTTCGTAAAAATGTCTGCCACTTGCAACTTTGTGTCAATCTTGTTTACATCAATTTCGTTTCCCATGACTAACTCTCGCACAAAGAAATGTCGAATTTTTATGTGCTTCGTCCACGGATTATTCGCAAGCTTCAAGGCTGCCTCGTTGTCGATGTGGAGCTGAGGTTTACTGACTTCTCCCACTATACTCTTCAACAAGCGCTTCAGCCAAACTAGTTCAGGAGCTGCTTCACTAGCTGCTACGATTTCTGCCTCTGTTGTGGAGATCGCAACTGATGTTTGCCGTTGACTCAACCAGCTTACTGCCCCTCCCGAGTAAAGGCAAACGACTCCAGTCGTCGATCTTCCAGTTTTGTCGTCTCCTCCGTGATCTGCATCACTGAAACTCTCGAGTACGCCTTGTTTGTACCCTCTAGAGTACGTCAATCCATGGTCCATCGTTCCCTTCAGATACCTGAATATCCTCTTCACTCGCACACAGTCCTCTTGAGTTGGATTCTCCAGAGTCCGAGATACTACTCCAACCGTAAATGCGATGTCTGGTCTGGTCCCAACCATGAGATACATCGGAGCGCCGACTGCTTGACGATAGGGAAACTTCACCTCCTTAGATGTAGACGAATCTTCTTCTACTTTGGTTTTTTTCAAGATTGGAGTATTCGTAGGCTTGCAGTCTTGCATACCGAATTTTTCTAAAATTTTCCGAGTATATGCAGCCTGATTTATCTTTATTACTCTATCTGCTTGGTGAACTTCAATACCGAGAAAGTATGAAGCCGATTTGGCTGTGATTTCGAACTCCTTTTGTAGCTCGTTCAAAAATGCATTCTTCAGGTCCTCAGAACTTGCCGCTACTAACCCGTCGTCTACGTACAGAGCTAGTATGATTCTTTCTGCTCCTGATTTTCTTGTAAAGAGACATGGATCTGCTCCACTTTCATTGAACCCGATTTTCTTCAAATAGTCTACAAATCTCTTGTTCCAGCAACGTGGAGCTTGTTTCAATCCGTATAAACTTTTCTTCAGATGACATACACGGTTCGTTCCATCTTCAAACCCCTCCGGCTGTGACATATAGATATCCTCATTCAAATATCCGTACAAAAATGCAGTTGACACGTCGAATTGTGCCAAAACCATATTTTCGTTTGCTGCCACGCTTAAGAGAGTTCTGATGGTTCCCGTCTTGGCCACTGGACTGAATGTCTGATCGTAATCGATACCTTTCTTCTGTGAAAAGCCCTTTATTACAAGACGAGCCTTGTATCTATCAATTGTTCCGTCAGGGTTGGTCTTCAATCGAAATACCCATTTTGATGGTATTGGTTTCTTCCCTGGAGGTAAGTGTGTCATTTCCCACACCTTGTTTTCTGCTAACGAATTCAATTCACTTTGCATTGCCTGTTTCCATTTTTCTTTTTTAGGACTTTCTACAGCTTCGGTGAATGTTGTTGGTTCTGCTACGCTGCATATGTCTGTATAAGCAGTCATAACGAAGTCTTGAAACCTCTCTGGTTTTCTGAGAATCGCTCTATCTCGTAAAACTCTGCTTGTTCCTGGTTCATCGTCGAGAGAGTCGTCATCTTCTGCGCTATGCCATTCTTCCTTGTCACTTGAATCCTGCTCATCTGGTTTTGACTTAGAATCATCTTGATCTTCATTCTCCGTCTTCTGATCCAAAGTCACAGGTTCGACTTCTTCAAAGGGTTTCTCGTCGAATATAACATCTCTAGATCGAAGGATCTTGTTATTGGATCTACACCAGATGCGATAACCTTCATCATTATCGTAACCCACTAGCACACCCTTTACAGCCATCTTGTTGAATTTCGTTCGTAGCTGCTTCGGAATGCGGGCATAGCACTTGCTTCCAATAATCCTGAGATACTTGACTCTAGGCTTCTTCCCTGTCCATAGCTCGTAGGGAGATTTTCCATCTACTGTCGTAAGGCCTGTCCTATTCAAAATATAAGCAGCTGAAATGATCATTTCTGCCCAAAGGCCTTGAGGCAAACCGTCATGAGCATGCATCAACCAACCAGAGTGCGATTTTCGCGCTCACTACACCCATTTTCGACATTTACGGACTATATGGTTCTTCCCTTTGCAGTAATGACAAGTAAAGTCCTTTGACGGCTTTTTCTTTTGTTCCATCTGTTCTCTTGATGAGTCCGTAGTAGCCAAAACTTCTAGATTTGCACCGTTACTCTTATGGGTCAGAGCTCTTTCAAATGTACACAGTTGGTTCGTCAAATTTTCAATGGTTCTTTCAGTTTTTGCAACCAACATCCAACTTGATTTATGTAAGCCGTTGTTTATTGGCTCACAGCCCAACAAGAAGGAAAATAACTTGCGGACTTACCTTTTTTCTTGTAAGAGCAGTAAATCAATTTCTTTCCCTCTTGAATGGATCTAATACCTGTAGCTGGTACCTTTTCTTTGTAAAGTAAACTTTATGAAAGAAGGTCTGATAATTAAAAGGCCTGAAATTGGTTTTTGGGATTATTCCTCTTTTCGTTGGTTTAATGGATTAACAAAAGCTATACATGTTTACAATCTATCCGTAATTCTTAATACCTATATCCTAATTATACCTACCTACCTATTCTCACCAAAAGAATTAAAATAAAAGATGTTGTACAATAAATCCTAACCTTTCTGGACGAAGACTTGCGGTCCGCGGCACTCGGTAGCTATCCTGGGCGTAGCGAAGTCTTGTTGCCTGCTCCTCCAGTCTGGAAGTGTATCAGGCGAAGTCCAAAATTGGTGGATTCCTCGACCCGTCTCACGGATTCGTAGTGAAGTCGGAGACCGGTAACGTCGTGGAACACGTCTTGTTTCGAGAACGTTCAAGTCGGGAGTCCTCTCAAAATCCTCTCCAATTCTTCTCCTCGGTTTTTTCCTTCTCCTTGGACATGCGCGTACATTTCTTCGGCGCATGCCCAATTTTGAAATTTCCAAGTTTGAGACCTCCTCCTCTCCAATCCAGTCCTTTTTCCCTCCTACTTTCCTTAGGAGTGGGGAAACAATGAATTTTCATTTGTTCCCCTGGATTGGAGTAGGGAACCAATAACCAACGTGCTTGTATTTGCAAAACACGAGGTTATTGGCACTGGGTGCCGTCAGCAAACTCTTGTCGATTCTCTTTCCCCCGAGAGTGGATCATGTTAATTTTCCATCGCTTTTTCCTGCAATATCAACATGATGCGCCGCATCTCAAGTGCGCTCTCAGGTTCCGTCGTCCTGTCGCCAAGAATTCATTCACTGGTATGAGTCACGATTTGAACGACGTTGTTAGGTTGTAGGATTGTCGTTCAAATCCGTGGCTCATAATTTAAAAGAAAAATAATCTTCTGGAAGAGTCCCCAGTATCTTACAGATCAAAAAAATTTCTGGAAGATCATTTCCATTCTTATCTTTGGAGATTTCTTGCTTCAGATTATTCCAGATATTCTTTAACTTGCTCATGTGAGTCGCTATATCTTCTTCTGGCTGTTTCTGGTAACCAAAGAAATTCATACACAGTTCGTATGCCTTGTCCTCCGAAATTCCATCAAACAGCCGATGCAACTCATCCCAAACTTCCTTGGCTCCCGTGAAACGCATGACCTTCTGGACAGTTTCCTCCGTCATATTCGTCGTCAGAGCAAGGAGTGCATTACATTCAGCTGTATTGAAAGTCTGGAGTTCTTTCTCGTAAGCTTGGTTTCATTTAAGGAAGCGGCACCTGGTTCTTCTGGTTTTTGCAACTTGCCCTCAACTATATCCCAAGCATTGGGTATTCCACGAAGCAAAACCGAGACCTTATACTTCCAAGTTGTTCCCAATTACTCTTCCCTTCAAGCAGTTCGAATTCTAATAGCCTTCGCGAATTCCATTCTCACTAATATCACTTCCTACACAGAGCACTATCACAGTTACAGCGATGCTACACCCATAACCCGATAAAGTTGGAAATGATAACTAAACTTTGAGACAGAAAATAGAGATTTTCACACCGAAAAACATGGAAAACTTTTTTTCTTTATTCGTTCAACTTTTACATTCGGTACAATACAAATTGTTACAAAACAACTGATTGTTAGTATTGTAGGATCCACTATTAAACTACCTACCACAAAATATTTAATAGTCACAATCTTTTGAAGGCCCTCCCACCTCGTGTGCAGGTAACTGTACTTACGATTGATAAAATGAGGACTTTATTTATATATTTACAAAGCGGGCTGATGCCTAATTACAAAATTTATAAAGTATTGCGTGTGTTGCCTCTGTTGGAGGTGAAAAATTTGGTGGTGAAAACAATTTCGGTACGGAAGGAGTTTATTGATTGGTTGGTGAAAAAGTCAAGAACCGGGTTATTTTGGAGTCTTTTTGGCTAGGCGAGGTATTCTACAGACCGGTTGATTACAAAGGTAGTTGGTTGAAGCGAAGTTGGGATGAAAGGTAGACGGGCTTCTCGAGGAAAAAATAGGAACTTCCAGCAGGATTTCAGACACAAGGTGAGGGCAGTCGATGTTGCCGTTCATCAGGTTAAAGAGGAACATCATATCAGCGATTCTGCGACGTGTATCCAGGGTGACGAGATTGCAACGGTCGGCCACAGTCCGGGGGCTGTAGCCATCGTTGACATCCGCATTTTCCACCTAATATATCTCAAAAACCTCTAAACCATCTCAAGCTGGTCCTTGTGTATTGGGTAGTGGGGGACTAAACGATAGAACCTTAGTCCAATATAGATCTGACCAGTGCTGAAGAGATGGTTAACAAAGCTGGTGTACTGTCAAACTCAGTGGTATTTCTCTTGAGGTAACCCAATGCACGAATTGCACGGCAGACCACTGAATCGATATGTGCGGAGAACGAGAGGTCGTGGTTGAACAGAATTCCAAGGTCCTTAGCTATTGTTAGCTGATGACCCTCAATGTGTTACGAGTGAGAATTGCAGGTACAATTAATTGTACTTGTACTGAGCTGCATGTATTTGTACTTATATTTGGAAAAATTGGAATTGCAGGTATATATACCTATTGAATATTGAATATATTCAATTGGATTTGTATTTGAGACCCTACAGTTACAGCTACTGTAATTGGAAAAAGTAATTGCTGTAGTCCTATTGAAATTATTAATCGTAATTGGGGGCACATTACTTCAATTACTCCTGCTAAAAACTCAGTTTGTAGCTGTTTATTCCTAAAATGAGCTTTTATGAGCATAAAAATAAGAAAAATGTATACCAACCTCCCCTAACGTTGCCGCCTCACGTTTCAAGGTGAGTAGATTACGAATCTGCAATTTCCCTCCAGGCCTATTTAAATTGATCGAAATCCGCCAATCACCAATTCCGCACAAAGGTTCCATTTGGGGTCTATTTGGTCCTAACTTCTCGGCAGCCCGATCCCCTCATAATATGGGAAATATAAAAAAAATGTTGCAAAATCGGTTTTCCCAGCTCTTTTATCACTTTTGCTTAATTCACTGCTTTTTCATTCTCTTCATTTTCGTTCCGCGTACTTAACCCGCGAGAGGTGACATGGTCAGAAATCACATGGAAGGTGATACGTAAGATTTTCTCTCATACTGCGTTTTTTTCCCAAAACTTTTTTTTTCGGCTAAATAAATGGTCTAATTTGAACTTTTTTTTTAAATTCTAGGTTTTTCAATAACAGTAGCATAAATTGGGACCATTATTACTTTATTTAAAATATACTAGGGAGGAGGAAATTAAAAATGATTACTTCAAAGAACACATAAATCGGTTCCCAACCAAAATACCTATTTGGATTGATCAGTTGATCATATTTGTGTGACTCCTGAAATTAAAATTATGAATGCAAGCCAAATAAATGAGATTGAATAATAAACCCCAGTGAAAGAATTTGCAGCGTTTTTAACACACCTACATTGAAAAAAAAAAAAAAAAAATTATGCCGTTCTGATGGCTAAAAAACGATCTTCTTGAAGTTGATATTTTATGTTAATAACAATCTGATTAAAAAAGTTTGGTTTCATCTTTGTTTGCCACGTTTCCACAAATTCTTATGATTGAACTAGAAATGTTCATAAATCCTTCTACTTTCCGCCGATTTCGAAACTTCAACAAAAATTGTATAACCCCGTTGAGACCTTAGTGGTAATTGTAAAGCGTTGTGACGCCGTTTTTGCTATTGCATCACTTCGTAGAGGCAAGTGGTGAGTGTGACTTATTTCTTTAATATTATTTCTTAGTGGTTTCAGTTTGATGGCTAATGGAAACCACGGATCAACCATCGGATAGATTAGATTCTGAGGAATCCGGAGGAAAAAGAAACTTTTTGCCAGTTCAAATAGCCGAATGTAAGTAGCCCACCTTACTCTATATTTGGTACAAAGTTTTTTAATATATTCGATATTTCGGAATTAAATATCGTTTTTGAAAATTTGCCGTTTTTAGTTTCTCAACATTTCTTTCCAGATTACACTCATTTAAAATTTGTGGTTTCATCGACCATCTATCTTAACTTGAGTTAGTCTTCACAATTGAGATGTTTTACTTTAAACTTGTTTCAAACCTACATCGGCTATAACTTGAAATAGTGTTGGAATCACTTTTGGCAATTAACACTTATTTCTATCCCAAAACTTAATTTACTATTTCAATAATACTTATTTTAAAAATATAAATTAATGGTTGAATCGGATATTTTTTATGAATAACAAGTCGGATTGAATCTATATCTGATTAACGGAATCTTAGAAAACTCCAATCCGATTTGTTATTCATAAGAATACCCAATTCACCATTGATTTCCATTTATCAAATTGGCATTATTGAAAAGGTAAAAATGGTTCTATGGTAAAAATAAGTGTTAATTATCAACACTGTTTCGACTCAACTTCGAAGCAATGAAGTTTCTGTCTGAAACCCAAATAGCGTTGTCATCTGGACTGAGGATCAAACATTGCATGAGACACTAAAATACACTGCCAAGGAGATGGCATAGCAGCTTCCTCGTCACATACTCTATCATATGAGATAAATTGAATCAAAATTGTAAAAGTTCCACCTGTTTCAAGAATTTCACGTTAGCGCATGCGCAGAGAGTACTGCTGATTACCTTCAGATGAAATTTGTAATGGACCTCAAGAGGCCTCATCCGCATAGTCCCTCAAAATATGAGCTAAAGTCATTCAAAATTGTGGAAGTTATGGCTGTTGTGACGAAAAGGAACAAAATTTATCGTAGTGGGGGTGAACCCATTTAAAAATAAATAAATCAGACCCACGCTAGTAAGTAGACCATGAAAACAACAAAATCAAATGATGCTTTAATTAACAAAAACAATAGGAAATAAAATAAATACCTACTTCGCGGTCGATACTGGACCAAATTTCAGGGGAAAACTGTCACAGATATAGACGAGAGACTTATTAGGTAGACAAGTACTTATTAGGTATTTGGTGACCATAGACTCGGGCTTGGAGTCATAAACGTTATCATTAGTACTTACAATTTCGATCGGCCGTCGAATAGAATAGTACGGTAATATTTTATGGTTTTATCAGTACTTTAGGTAGGTACTTATGGTGGATTGGGAAGGACAGGTGGACGAGTGGCTACGATGCGGTAGGTGCAATCTGCACAGCAGGAAACTCCTTGACGACAACTTTTCCGACTTGATCAAGGTGTAGTGTTTCAGCTCGAACCTAAAACTGATCAGGAGAAACGGAAGAAATTCCTTATTATCCTGCTTGGTGGTTTTGAGAGAGGTTTGTTACGGGTGGAAACCCTAAAACATTACCCACCCTAGCTAGGTCAGCGGCGAGCTTCCGGCGTGGGTCTGACGCGAGGGATTATGGCGTGCAATAGCAAAATCAGAAATAATTTGGGCGCCACTCCTCATGAAATGTACCCTATGAGAGTCACCTAGCCAGTTGAGGAGATACTGGGGAGGTATGGGTGTTTTGAGAGAAACACTGAAATAAATTTTCTGTTGTATATTAAAGAACTGAATCTATCAAAAAGCCCTGATGATCCTTCCGGCAGTTCCTAAACTTTTGGCCCTAACCTAAAGTCTTATGGTTCGAGAACCTACTACTTAATACTAACTTAACAATAAGTCTTAATTATAAGTGGCCGAAGAGAAGGGTGACCGAAGGCTGACACCAGATAAAGGCAGTTGAACAGGTAGAAGTAATTAGAAGAAGAAGGATAGCCACACCATGTGAAGCAGGTATAGAGGTAGCAATGGATGAAGAGATATAGAAAAGATCCCTACAAAAAGAAAAGAAAATATCAGAAACGGAACGAACTTACTTAGTTCCAGTATGAAAAGAAAGTAGGTATAGTGGTAGTAGGTAGGCATCTCACCATTCATGGGATCTTTCACAAATATCCACCACAGCAAAGGATAGTCGATTTTTCATCCAACCAAGCAATATAAGCTCATTCAAGAAGCATACAAAAATAACCAAACATGTTGGAGTCAATCAAAATGAAAATGTAAAACAAATACCTAAATGACCACGAGGTCAAGAGCAACATGCTAGTGATGGAGTCATAAAATAAATTATATGCAGATATGGACTAATTTATGAAGCTCATCATGAGCAAAGAAAATCAAAATGAGTTTGGAAATACAATTATTGCTATACAAGTACTTGTATAAAGTAAAGGTATGTGTAAATGAAATTTACTACTGGACCTTGATTGGTGGAGTGCAAGGGCGGCTGTCCCACTATGAGAGTGGCACAGTTGAATATGGACCGGGCCCAAGCGGTAGCTGACGAGCTACGTATGTCAGGGGCCAGCAGGAGCTGGCAAATTGCACTGGTCCAGGAACCATACACGAGGGGTGACCTTGTGGTGGGACTTGGGCCGCTCCGGGTATTCCGAGGGCCTGGTGAGGGGCCGCCTATGGCTGCAATTGTGGTCGCGGATGACCGCTGTGGCGTGATTGTGCTCAGTCACCTGAGCAGCAGGCACGGTGTGGTGGCTTCCGTTGAACTCGGCGGCGCGCGCCCCTTATATGTAGTGTCAATATATTGTCAGTTTTCGGAGGACATCGCCCCATATTTGCGTCAATTGGACTGCATTCTCAGGGCATTGAGAGGGGCTGATGTAATAATAGGTATGGATGCGAATGCTAGGTCTAGGTTGTGGCATAGTCACATCTTTGATACTGAGGGTCCTGCTGGCACCCATAGGCGTCCGTGGGAGCGGGGTGCACTGCTGGAGGACCTTGTTTTCAGGTGGGATCAGGATGTTTTGAATAGGGAAAGCCAGCTGCCTACCTACACAGGGGCGGCTGGTGGCTCGTCAAGTATTGATGTCACGCTGGCCTCAGCACGTGTGGCGGATAGTGTAGTGAATTGGAGGGTAGATGCTGATTCATTCACGAGTCAGCACTCCCTAATCCTGTTTGAGGTTAAAACAGGTCCTCCAAGGGTGGGTGAGAGGGTCCATGGGCGTTTTGACTGCTCACGAGCCAATTGGGAGAGGTTTGGTGAGGCAGTCAAGAGTAGGCTGAGGTTGTGTGAGTTCCGCACCCTTGCAAGCAGGGAGGACATAGATTCTGCGGTGTCAACCCTTGAGAAAGTTTTGGTTGCTGCGGCCTCGGAGTCCATCAGGGTTGTGGGTAGGCGTTCGGATAAGGCGCTGTGGTGGTCCCCGAGGCTCGAGAGGCTCAAGAGGGAGGTGCTGAGACTTCGGAATGTGGTGAGGCGGCGTGGTCGACGCGCTTCCCCCCAGGAGAAGAGCGAGTTGAGCAGTGCCAGAGCAGAATACAAGGGTGCGGTTAGGCGTGCCAAGCGCTCGGATTGGAGGAGGTTTGTCACAGAGGAGGGGACGGGGCAGCCTTGGGGGAGACCTTACAGGGTTGCAATGGGTGGGTCCCCTTCCTTTACATTATCCTCATTACAGGGCCACGATCCTCGGTCTTGGGACGATGCGGCTGCTGATCTTCTTGTGGCGCTGTTTCCGGACGATAATTATTGCGACGACACAGTGGACCAGTGTGAGGTCAGGGCAGCCGTGGACGTTCATCTCCCTGATAGTGATAGTGACACAGTTAGTGATTTAGTTATTAGAGATATTGTGTTTAGCTTTAAGCGGGGTAAGGCTCCTGGGCCAGATAGATTAGAGGTAGAAATAATTAGGAAAGCGTGGCCTCTAGTGTACCCCTGGTATGTAGAGATTTTTAGGGGATCCTTGAGGCTGGGTGTCTTCCCGGCTGCATGGAAGATAGGGAAGGTCTGTGTGCTCAGGAAGAGTGCCAATAGGGACCCTTCAGACCCAAAGTCCCTCAGGCCGTTATGCCTCCTAGGTGTGCCGGGTAAGGTGCTGGAGAGTTGATTGTCCGCGGGTTGGAGCCTGTGCTTGCCCAGACGTCTGAGCGGCAGTATGGTTTTGTTTGGGGGCGGTTGACTGTGGATGCCCTTATCCGGCTGCAGGATGAGGTCAGGGGTGCAACTATGAAGTACGTGCTCGGGGTGTTTGTTGACATACGCGGGGCATTTGATAATGTTTGGTGGCCAGCAGTGATGAGAGCGCTGCTTCAGCGTGGTGTCTCATCTAGCACCTTCAACATCTTGAGGGACTACTTCTCCGATAGATTAGTTGAGTATAGAGAAGGTAAGAGAGTAGTCAGGAAGCTCATCAATAAGGGCTGTCCTCAAGGCTCCGTGCTAGGGCCCAGACTATGGAATATCCTGTTTGATGGTATACTGGAGGCCTTGGACCAGATTGGCGCTAAAGTAATAGCATATGCAGACGATCTGGTCATCCTTATTGAAGGAGGCAGCAGGGCTGCTCTGGAGCGGGAGGCTGAGCGGATTATGGGTGCTCTCACTGTGGAGTGCCAATCCGTTAAGCTGACGATCGCGAATGAGAAGACTGTTGTCATGTTGCTGAAGGGTCACCTCGATGCATCGAGGCCTCCTGTCGTCAGAGTGGGCGATGGACGACTTAGGTACGTCACCAAGTTTAGGTATTTAGGAATTACATTTGGCGAGCGCCTAACTATTAACCATCATATTGAGGAAGTGGGCAATAAAGCATTATCATCCTTCATGAAGGTTTGCCGGCTGGCAGGGTCTGAATGGGGGTTGGGATACCGGGAGCTTGTAGCTACTTATAAGGGGCTCTTCCTAGGCATATTGCTGTATGGAGTTCAGACCTGGGCCCATCTGATGGGTAAGACTCGATGGGAAAAGTTAGGATCAGTTCAGAGGACCTTGCTCAAAGTAAAGAGAGCATATAGGACCTCGGCAACTGTTGCCATGCCTGTTCTGGCTGGGGTGCTTCCTATCAAACTAGAAGGCTGGAGGAGATGGGCGATGCATCGCATCAAATTGAATGAGCCATTCACCATTCCCCTCATCCTACCAGCGGGTGATGGGATGTTGGATTGTCCACAGAGTGATAGAGTAAAGCGTCTCAACGAGGCCCTCTTAAGGGCCTGGCAAGTTGAATGGGATGAGGCGGATACAGGGAGGCTGACCCATCGGTTTCTACCCAACGTCAGGGCCCGTGGGGACATGCGATGGATAGTTCCCACCTATGAATTGTCCCAATTCATAGTGGGACACGGAGAGTTTTCTGCCAAGCTCCATAGCTTGGGGTTGGGTGATAACCAACCCTGTGCGTGTGGTGGGGTTGAGCTAGCGGAACACGTGTTGATGGAGTGCCCCGCGTATGATACAGTGTGTGTTGAGTGTGGGTTGGGTGGGTTCGCCATCGAGAGTCTTCTGTCCAGCACGGAGATGACGGAACGACTTCGCCGCTTCGCCTGCGCCATGCTGCCCATGCTGGAACATAGACACTCGTCCCAGTGATAGTGACACTTCAGTGATATTGTAAGTTGTAGTCTTGCAATTGCTTGCAATCGAGGGGGAGAACACAAAGCCAACTTGGCTCAGTTCTCCTTAACACGACTTCCTTTTGGAAGGAGATATTGGATTCTATGGACCTTGATTGGTCACATGACTAATAATCAAATCAAAGGTAGCTCTATTTTTAGAACAGAGATAGACTCCTATTCATTTTATGTAATTGCAATATAAATTAAAGGATTACTCATCAATATATTGTGATATACATATTTTATACAGAAATGAAATTGTAGTTAGCTTATTGGAAAGCAAAGTAGGCGATATGTGAGTACATGCAAGAAGAATTCATGAAAGAATAAAATGTACCTGGTTATGTGGCAGAAATATATGCGTGTATATATTAATCCACACAAGATTATGCAGTATACGCACTAATATTCGTATAGCGTACCATATAACAGTCTTTCCTGCAATATCCAGCACATTTGCTGTACGAAAAACCAAAAATCACGGGCTCCACGTGCAAAAGAAATCCTGATAAACAGAGGCGTGGGCTTGAAATCATCTACAAGGAGACTTAACTTCGACTGAATCAGTGCGGAGCGGATCACCAGGTGCAGAAGGGAAATGGGGGAAGGTGGACAGCGGCCGGTCGGAACGCTGTTGCGTTATCTTAATCCGATTACGGATCAGAGGGCAACAGATAGCCGGGTCGTTCGTGACCGTCTTCAACGTAAATTAACATCATTCTTTGTTACCTAGTAACAGGTTGAGCACGTGAAAATTTGTAACAACCTACCGGTACGGTATACGGAGGTCGCTCGACGCTGAGTTGGACGAGGACTCCACTAGGCGGTTATCCAGATGAAAGATGATTATTCTCTTCGGAGAACTAATAACAGAATATCAGGAAATATGGTAAGTGGATCTCCTTATTTCAAAAGGTAGGTATGCTGGCAGACTCGAGCAGATAAAAATGCTTACCAAGCGGTGAATATACGGGACAGACGATAATCTCCTTCTTGAAGGTCGTCGAGGGAACGTATGGTCCGACGTACGACAGAAATATGCGAAATTGGAATAATATTTCCAATGGGAAAAGGGAAACTTGAAGGAAAGCAGTATCGGGACGGCGATGGCGAAAACGACGGAAGAACAATGAGTTTCGGCGCACGTGGTGATTGTTGACGAGGCCTGCAGGCGGCAGCACAAGACGGGAGACAGAAATCGGCACCGAAAACCGCGAGCCGGGAAAATTCAAATGTTCACGTTACACTGTAACAAGGAAATGCGGACAGACAAATCGGCAGACCGACAGACACGGAACCAAATTTGTTCAGTAGGCCATGCAACGCAAAATGCAAGTGGAAATTTTGAATTCGGACAACAGCATTTCTTTGGCTCCCTAAAGTGAACACAAGGCTTCCGCTGCTTCGCAGACTCGGAAGCAATGTTGGGTTTATTGAATGAGGGGGAGAAAAAGAGATATTAAGAAATCAACTCGGGAATGTTAGATCAGGAAGTTAACCTACGTCTCTTCAATACCATAATTGGTACCTATTTGAAGGAATGGTTCATTCGTTAGGATCTCGTCCATACATTGTTCAAGTGGGCACTACGCATATTGCTAGCCATAAAATATATACACTCTAGATTTTCAATCTGATGAACCCCAGCATTTATATGAGGGATTGGAGTAGTTTCCATCCCCCTCATTTCATTTTTTGGTTTTTCAATAAAAAAAACTACAATTTTATCACTTCTTCTCGTCAAAATAACATAATTATATAACGTATTCATTTAAGATTTAAGAATTCATTGTCATAATTTTTGGAAATTTTGTAATTATAACCAAGCAATGTTTTTGTCAACAAAGAAATAAATTAATGAATTAGGAAACCATTACACACAATAATGCCTATGGAGTGAAGGTGTAAAGATGGGAGCAAGTCATATTTGAGCTACATGAAATGCACTGATAAGGGTATGACTATTCCTGCAAAAACTTGAAACTTGGATGAAATGGATGTGTTATGAGTTGGCTGTACATGATTGACTATTAAATGATTGAAAAATGAATAACAGGACTGAGGAAGTCCCCGCAGTGGGATGAAACGTTTCCTATAAACAATGAAATATATATATTTCATGAAATATTATTCAATATAAAGAAGTGGCTCTTTATATTGAACAAATGTACAAGAAAAATTTTGTACATATATTTCATAAAATATATATATACGTACACGCTCCACTCTGCTCTTCTAATTGAACGTGGTCACACCATAACCATATCTAAAATTAGAGCTAAATTCATTTAAAAATGTGAAAATTACGGATGTTTAAAGAATTTCACGTCAGCGCATGCGCAGAGCGTACCACTGATAATATTGAGATGTAATTTGTAAGGAACCTCAAGAGGCCTCATCCGCATAGTCCCTAAAAATTTGTGTGAAGTTATGGCTGTAACAAGGAAATGCGGACAGACAGACAGACACGGAACCAAATTTTTTCAGTGGGCAACCCAAAATGTGAGGGGAAAACACACATTTTTGGCTTCCTAAAGTGAACACAAGGCTTCCGCTGCTTCGCAGACTCGGAACCAAAATCAATCGGGAACTCTCTCTAGAAATTGGTTGTTGGAGGAAATTGGACGGGTAATCAAAACTAGTTTCTCTCTAACTGTAAATAGTGGTGAAACCATTTGTTGAGTGCCATGCGAAGAGAAACACTTTAGAGGCTTCACTCATTGAACAAACATGTCCAGTGAGAGCTTTTGGGGTTGAAAGTAAAGAGGACTCGATACGTGTCCTTTCCCTAATCAAGGTTCGCGTGGGCAACTCTACCTTCACTGTAGGAGGCAGTGAACCACTACAACCAGGATGTTGGACAACGGTCGACGTGACGGAGGAGGGAGGAGGGGAAAGAGGGTCACCAAAACCGATCCGCTGCTTACTTTCTGTAATGGAATTTTTTTTCCTTGCTTACTGTGTGAAGGTGGAAGAACGTGTAAGGCCGAGAGTTGTCAGAGAAGAATACAGTACCTAAGTGTAAATGTAAGGACGGAAGCAACGCATTGCAGTCCGTGGGGTGTCTCAACGAATGCGGATTCCCGATAGGCCCGACCACCTCTCCAACTATACAACACTGCCAAGGTGAAAGTAAAGGAAAAGAAAGGCAAAAGACGGGCAGAGGTAGGGAAGGGGAGTTAATTTTTAACAAGACCTATCTGTGGCACTTGGGACCTGCACTTCACTTAATTGCCCTCTCCCTCGAAGCCCCCTTCACTTGTTCACGGTGAGTGAAGTGTGAGTGCGGCCTCGAGGGCGGGATTGTCGAATGGAGGGAAAGAGAGCAGGGTTTAGGGAATTGACTGGCGAACAAGCGGGATAAAACGGGGGAAGAGCAGACTCCTGTAGGAAACCTCCTTGGATTCTGAAAATGGCATAAGAAACGCCTTCCCCTCGCTTCCCTCTACATTTAATGGAGGGAAACTCAAGCTTCAGCTGAAGGCTCATCGGTCGATTACCTCTAGTTGGGCCTCGATGGACAATTTCGTCTCCTTCCAACTATTAGCCGGGCTGCTGGACTGTCAATTAACATGCTTCCATCCACTAGGAAAGTGCTCTCTCTTCCTATGCGACCGACATAGGTACTTACGCTCCGGCTAAAAGGGTGGAATTAAAGCAGCATAAGCTCTACGAAAGTTTCCACTCGAGTATCCGAACTACACAGAAGACCCCCAGAAGCCAATAATTAGCGCTCACACGAAGGTACAAATGTACCCCGTGAAATTAAACCAAGTATTGTTGCTAACAATTCCAGAACCATCTAACCTATGATACAAACTAGTGTGTCGCTCAAAAACCAATAGTCGTTTGGTTTATTATTTTCAACAAAGAACCTTTCAATCGAGTTAGGCAAAAAAAAGTTAACTCTCCCAAACAGTTGTTTGTTTAAGTTTCAGGATACGTAGATTTCAAACACCGAATACAAACCAGGTAAACCTAAAAAACGAAAAACCCAAGCAACTGGATCCCAAGTCTTGAAATCGGTTCAAAACAAGACGGAGGCAAACAGTTGAAAATCAAGCTAATTTTGGGGCGAATTCTCACGCCCCCCCCCCCCCCCCCTCCTTGTAGAGTATTGCACAAAAATAGCTAAACTAAACTTAGATAAATTTGAACTTTAAACCGACGTGTTAGGACAAGCTCCAACAATTTTAATATAACATGCGGTTAGCAATGACCGACGGAGGACGACCCAAGAGTCGAGGATCCATAAGGTGTATTCCTAGAAGCTATGCTGATGACATAATAGCAGTTATGAAGGCCAGGACGACTGATCTGTTGCAGTTTAAGCTGAATCAGACAATGCGACGAGTACTGGAGTGGATGGGCTCTCGAGCCCTCTCCCTGGCCATCCAAAAGACTAGTTCTCCTAACACGGAAGAGGATAGATCATCATGTGAGTATGGCCCTGGGTAACCACACCATCCAGACGTCAGAGGCCACTAGTTACCTAGGGGTCATGCTAAACACAAAGCCGAGCTTCTGGCCTCATATCTGCAAAGTAGCAAAAAAAGCAGTACTGGTGGTATTCAGGCTGAGCAAATTGATGGCCAATATCGTTGGTCCAGCCCCTGCAAAGCGTAAACTCCTAATGAGAACCACAGAAGCCATTATGATGTACGGTGCTGAGGTATGGACCGAGGTCCTCTGCTACCAGAAGTACAGGATGCGCAGGGAATCTTTGCAACGAAGAGGGGCCCTACGTGTGTGTAGCACATTTAGGACAGCGTCAGGGCTTGCAGCATTGGTGATTACTGGGGTGGTTCCCATTGACCTGATAACAGATGAACGAAGGAGAATCTACAGCAGGATAAGTGTGGACCCCCTGGGACTGCAAAACAACAAGAACGAGAGGAGACGATGAGGAACTGGCAGACCAGCTGGGCAGCAGAAAGCAGAGGAATATAGATGGCCCAATCGGGCCATACAATTGGGCCTTGGCTCATTCGAAGGCACGGAGAGGCCAATTACTACCTTACTCGGTTTTTTGAAAGGACGAGGGAAAGTGCATTTACTGCAGAAAGGAAGACGAAGATGCCCTCCATGCCTTCTTCTCATACCCTAGATGGAAGCAAATGCGCAGGAGCCTCTAAGATGAACTGGGAGATCTGGGCCCTGAAACGATTGTGGCAAGGATGTTGGCGGAAAGCAAGAACTGGGACGCTGTCACACCTTTGTCATAGTGGTACTGAAAGTGAAAACCTCTAACGCTGCCAAGACTTCTCAATAAAAACAGAAGTGGATGCCATAGCGCAAACAAAAGCGGCTGTCCTGAAGAAATACAGTAAGTAGAACCAGGATAGCTGCGCAAGAAGATGCGGAGAGGTTTTAGACGGTGCGACTCCGTCATAACCGCCTAGGTTGCCAGAAGTATCAATAATGGATTTTCCTTTCCACCCACAAAAAAAACCTCCCTCATATTCACAAGCTAGCTGGTTTCCTCGGAACCCCTGCTCCTGCACAGAAGAGTTGTAGCTGTATCCCCCTCAGTGAATTACTTGCCCTTTAAAGTGTCGTACATGACGCCTGGTATTAATCGCGTGATCTTTCCCCAGATCCCTTTGTCACCCCTTCAGAAAATACGTAAATTACCATCAAGTTCAAATACCTTTCAATTATCCAAATGTAACTCTTCCAAATTAGTTCAACCGTTCAAAATTCACCATTAAAAAATTTTGCAACTCAACACCAAATTTTCATCCGTTCGAATTCTATGTCCACTTGCATTCACAACAAGAGGTTTATCGAAACGCTGTAAATCGATAGTTACTGATGACAGTGCAACCATTTAGAATCAACTTTCATATCTATGGTACCGTGGAATAATGATAAACTTCAACAATTGTTGGGGAAACCGGGCATGAGAATTAATCGAGAACATTGTTCAAACCAACCACATGATATACCCAATGAGCGATGTGGTGAATGGTTGGGAGGGGAGGTTTCGCAATTTCTCCCCCCGGTTGGCGGTCCACGTGGAGGAGGTGGTAGCCCCACGTGGGCCGCGGTGCAACGAAGGGTTGTCAGGGTCTATCAGGAGGTTTCCGCTTCAATTGTGACGAAGCTGCTATCCGCACGAGGTGACTCGGGGGTTATCTCCAACGCCGGTTTCTTTCACACGTTCTAATTCCCTCGCGGCTGAGGTTCCGTCCGATAACGAGCCGGCTTAGCGAACTATCCGTCTCCCGCCACCAAAGCCCCCAGTAACATCTGGTACTTACAACAACTTTGCGTCATTTCCCTTAACTCGTCATTCAAGTTAGCAACTTGTTATACAGCATACACTAGACTAATTAAAAGTTTTCCAAAACGAGTTGAAGGTTTTTCAAAACAAAACAGAGGTTCACCATTCCTCCTCAAATGGGTTTGAAGTAAATCGTGTATAAACATATAATTGAGAATTGATTATGTATAGAATTTTCAAGTAAAATTCCACCTTTTTCAAGTCAAATTCAACTTTTCCACCATCACGGACTAAGTCACTAATGACAAGTTGTGGAAACCCATTTCAATAAAAACGGAGTAAGATGGAACGTTGTCTATATTTCCACGAAAGTAAAGAGTTACACAGTTGAATCGATTTCGACGGTTAGGTCATCATCAGTAACAAACATGAACAAACATGATACCTTGTTTATGATGATGATATTTGTTTAAACCTTCAACTTAGTTTGGAAAATTCGTGTTCTCCTGTTTTCACTGATTTTTCAATAATATACAAATTGGGACACTCGTTTTATGCCGGAGATCTAAAATATGCGAACGCAATTCGTCACTTTGTTTAAAAAAAAATAAGAACCCCCATTTGAAATTGCAAATTTGGATTTCACGTTTGATTTCATGAAAATTCGATGTCTTACATGATTGTATTCTGCTCAGTCATCGTTCAAAGATGCGAAACTGCAACCTTTCTAGTCATTAAAGTTGCCCGAAATAAATGAGCAAACCCAAATAATCGTTATTCAACTCTGATGTGGGATTCAATTGTAATCACCATAACACTGTCTCCCAAGCTTCAATTCAATTGAGAAAGACAAGCGGACGCATTTTTTATGCCCGTATTTTACTTGAATTTCTGTTGGATTTCCAGGTTTCTCACTGTTGTCCCTCGGAACTATTCAATTTATTAGGTCTATAATGCAGAAATAAATCTCTGTGTAATCATTTGCAGCTGTTTATTTCGATTTTTGAATGTAATCCAAAAATTTGGGGGGGTTAGAAATCTTTTTTGTTTTTTGTTTTTTCGTTTTCTATCATAAAGATTCATTATTGAACATAATAAACCGAAACACGGGCATCTACGCTGTAACTCCATTTAATAATTATCTATAGACTAGAAGTTAGCGCTGAGTAGGGATGGCCATCTAAACATGAAATATTATCGATGTTTGATAGTATCGGCGTTAAAAATATCGATGTCGATATATATCGTAGGACACGAAAAAAAAAAAAAAAAAACACAAAATGAATAAAAAAAAGTAGAAGAAAGACACCCAAAACATAACTGAGACAAAATAAATAAAAAAGTAGAAAAATGAATCAACCGTGAACAAGATACAATCTCAAAAAGTACAACACAACACTTGCTAAAAAACCTCAACAAGTTGTTGTCAACAACAGCAATGTTCCTATGGAACCTCCAAACCACTACTCTCCTTCTTCTATTTTTATCGTCTTGGGCCAAGACTCTTGGCCGCAGCCAAAACCACTACTCGATATCCTATGGATATTATTCATGGATAGACTATAAACTCGTGTAATGTGAAAAAATGGAACTTATGATCGATATTATTTTATGAGTCATCATAATATGTGACATTATAAGATGAAGCCGATATATCGGTTAAAAAAAATATCTGAAAAAACATTGGTCACTAACTATCGATATCCGATACTATTGGCCCTTGCATCATCGATTGAAAAATATGTCGGAGGAAAATATCGATATTTCGATACTATCGACGGTAATCCCTAGCTGAGGTCCTTTCCTAAACTGAGGTCAAATGATTCATTAAATTAAAAAGATGTTAAAACTCCTATAATCATTGAAGGTGGAAGTAAAGGTGGAATGACCCGATTGTATCTCCAAAGCCCTGCTAACAACACATACTCCTAACTGTACTTAGACTTTCATATTTTTCACAGATTTACTTACGGGCATTTCAGAAGTGGATTTATGTGGCTGTAACTACAGTGAACTTTCCACGCCATTAAGTGAAAGCCAAGATTCTTGGGTGTGAAAGAGAGGCGCTGTTAATGTCGGAAGAACACGTGTCAGTGAGATGGAAGCTCCCCGCCCTTCTGACGTCCTTTCAACTGACCGGGCCTTCAGTCATTAATATTAATCCACGTGCAGGAGGTAGCGAAGGACACCCCTTCTCGCCACTCACGGCTATAACCAACCGCTAACCTCCCCCCCCCCACCCTTATCAGCCATCGTACAACCTCTTCCCGTGATGAATTGGGCCGCGCTTGGCCTCATAGCCTTCATCCCCAGATGATGCCCGGCCTTCTGACAGCTTCCGAACGCCTCGCAATATATTGAAAGTAGACAACCCCCCATTCCCCTCCGACCACATCCCAATACCCATCAGACCACTCACAAACCTTCTACTCATAACCGCAACCACACATCGTGATTCACACCAAAGATGTTGCCTCCCTGCTGCCCTAACCGGAGAGGGGTACACAGCAGCCGCACAATCAACAACCCAACTTACAAAAGCGCTGAAAATTATTACACTAACGTTTACTACAGGGTGTCCACAAAAGAATATCGGAACATTAAAATTCTTTGTTCAAGGATGTATTTAACTAGGAAAAATGAGAAAAACTGGAAATGAATAGCTCAGTTCCACAGTTGTTGTTGTTGTTGGTATGTGCTAACGACATGAGAATTAACACCAGGGAGCTGGAGCGAGCAGTAGACATCGTTCGGCGGAGGTGCCGTCTCTGCATTCAGCAGAATGGTGGACATTTTGAACAGTAAAAATGTACAATTTATTACAATGTTGTAATCCGAGTTCGATTTTTTTTTTTTTTTTTTTTTTAACCAGACGAATCAACG
The DNA here is from genome assembly GCA_031894815.1 of Creontiades dilutus. Classification (NCBI taxonomy): domain Eukaryota; kingdom Metazoa; phylum Arthropoda; class Insecta; order Hemiptera; family Miridae; genus Creontiades; species Creontiades dilutus. The sequence continues at coordinate 9,821 of JAVIWC010005151.1, read as the reverse complement.
CATGATCAAAAACCGGTATATCCAGGGAAATCACGTTTTTCTTACTTGAAAAGCAATTTTCTCCCCGAAAACTACACGGAATTTCAAATTTGGTTATAGGAAAGCCTAGACGTTGGGGCATCTTTTAGCGCTACAAGCTAAAATTCACATGCCTTATTACAGGGACTCATAAGCGTTTGAATAATGTCGAGATCTCCACGATTTGACAATGTGTCCTTTTCAAGCTAATTTTGACCCGTTTCACCGGCTCGAAAATGTTGGTTTCCCATTACGACAATAGGAAATTTAACGCTCTTTCCAATTGTGGAATAAGATTTGAAATCGCACGCAAAATGGCCGTTTTAACGCGATAAGGTCGAAAAAACGAACATCTTAAAATTGAAAAAAAAAAAAAAAAAAAAAAAACGCATTTCCAAGGGAAAAATTGCTAGGAGGCATTTTCGATCAGAAATTTTCTGTAGAATCTTCTCCTGGCCTTTGACCGTCACCCCGTGTTATAAATAAATTATCATGAATTAATAAATAGATAAATTTCTCTATACTCAAGAACATTCGTTATGAGTAACCCTGCTCCTCTAAACCCGTCATCTCTATCAGTTCTTAATAAATTAAACCCATGAAAAGTCACCAGTCTCCCTGCTGTTAACCATGTTTCCGATAACAAAGCTATTGACACATTTTCTGAAAGCAAAATTTGTTGTAAAACATCTCTTTTAGAAATAACTAACCTAGCGTTCCACTGAATGCATTTCAGATTTACCATTATGCATATAATATAAATTATAACAAATATACTGTTACACAAGTTGAGGGACACAAAATTTTTTAACTTGAACTTTTTTCACGCATAAAATTATAAAATTCCTATTTTGATCAAAGCCAAGTACCTACAATGTCAGTCTATCTCGTACAATTTCACGTAACAGAGATTCATCCATATTATTCGAAAGTACAACTTTAATGTTATGAATGACCGATATGATAATATCGGTTAATCCGTCCATGTTGTTAGATACTGACTTAGTATTGGAGCTCGGCGAAGCAGAGTGTGGATTTGAAGCAATTCTACGTCCTTGATGGTTCTTCATAACTGTTACCTTCACGAGAGCGTCAAGAATTCCAGTTGCTATCGCTCGAGATTGCGCGTTGCGTTCATCTTCCCTATTCCTTTTTTTGGCACTACGTACCGCCGTGTTATATGGTCGAACCGGAACAGAATTCGTGGTCAGTGGTGGAAACGAATTTATACCATTTAAAGCTGGAATTCCCTTAACATATAATTCACCTGAAAATAAACTTTTCGCGTCAAAATACGAAACATTGTTTGTTCCCATCATGTATTTGATCGCTCGTTCCTTTTGAAATTGAGGATAAATAGCACGGTTGATGAAAAATGTTTCATATTGCAGTGAAATACACCTTCAACTTTCAAACTATCCTGATCTTCTCCACATTTGTCACATCGTTGTGTTCCTTTGCACTGATCTTTGTAGTGGCCATAACGCAAACATTGTATGTACGGTTTAACTTCACATTTAACAAGAAGGATGGTGACGTAATGAGGTGCACAGTTTTTTGTTTTTTTTTAAATCGATATTTATTTACAAGAATATCAATAATATAACAACTGAGCATAGGCCCATCAAGTTAATTTACACTCGTACAATAATTACAGTTTATGGAGTTAGTAGCCCAATGGCTATACTCCGGATTGCACCCATTCACTACACTGACTCACTGATCACGTGAAATCACTAGGTCCAAGGGTTTTGTCCTATCAAGCCGCCGGATGACGGTACTATTGTCTAGGAGGTGAAGCGCTTCAGGGTTTATGTGCGCGTGAAGTCGCTGTTACGTCCACACTGGTTTCAGAACTTGCTTGTACACTAGCAGTTGATTATGTATGGAAAGCTCTGAATGCCTACCAAGCAACCAATACAATCTTCTAAATTTTATCTTCAGTTCTTCGTTTTTCTTCTTAACGTGCTCTTTCCATTTTAATTTGGTATCAAGAGTCATTCCCAAGTATTTCGCCGTGTTAACTATGGGTATCACTCGTTCATTCAGCATTATAGGCAATGCAGTTACTCGTTTATTTGTGAAGTTGATGTGAGACGATTTTTGCTCATTTAATTTGAGCCGCCATTTTTTGGTCCATTCGCTTACTTTATTAACGGTACGCTGTAGTTTAGAAGTTGCTTCTTCAACGGATTCACCAACTGCCAGAAGAGCTGTATCATCTGCAAAAGTTGCAACGGTTGTGTTTTCGTCCATTGGTACATCGCTTGTATACAAAAGGTATAGCAGTGGCCCAAGTACACTTCCTTGAGGAACTCCTGCCCTAATTGCCTTTAGGGTTGAGTATGCCCCCTCATGCTTTACTCTAAAATATCTCTCTGAAAGGTACGATTTCAGCATTACATAGAATTCTTCCGGCAGATCTCTTTTAATTTTATACAGGAGTCCTTCGTGCCAGACTTTATCGAATGCCTGGGACACATCAAGGAAAACGCTTGCACAGACTTGTTTCTTTTCAAGACAGTTTTCAATTATATCGGTGATACGATGGACTTGATCTATAGTGGAATGTTTTTCTCTGAATCCGAACTGATGATTAGGGATGAGTTTCTTTTCTTGGATAATAATTTTCAGTCTCTTTATAAGTAACCTCTCAAACAGCTTGGAGATTACTGGTAGCAATGAAATCGGTCTGTAAGCAGTTTTTTCACTTGATTCTTTTCCAGGTTTCAAAATCATGATGACTTCCGCCACCTTCCAACCCCGAGGTACATACTTCAGCCGTAGCGCTGCATTTATGAGATATAGCAACATTCGCATCCCTTCCTCTGGAAGTTGTTTGATAATATTCCCTGTGATAAGATCATATCCGGGTGCTTTATGAGTTTTGAGGTTCCGTATTTCTTCTTTGAGTTCATTAAGTGTTATTGGCTGTATGTGTCGTGAACTAAATGATGAGGGCTGAATCGGCAAGTCTTGATCACTAGGCCTACCAGGGAGTGGCATAAATGTGTTTTCAAGATGCTCTGCAAACAGCTCTGCTTTTTCCTTTGGGCTTTTTGCCCATTCTCCATCTTCTTTTCTTATTGGTGGTATGTGTTGTTTTGGCTGCTTGAGTGATTTAGTAACTTTCCACAAGGAATATTCTGTATCCTTTTCTGGTGTTAAACCCATGAGTAATCTTACGTGGGTTTCTTGCTTGATTTCTTTGGAAAGAGTGTCAAGCCTATTCTTTAATCTATTCAATGCTGCTTTGTCACAGGGAGCCCTACTACGCTGCCAGACTTTTCTCGCTTTTCTCTTTTCCCTGATGAGCTCTCTAACTTCACGAGGGTATACGACGTTATTTTTTATAATTTTGTCATCTAAAGGGGTAGCAGACCATGCAGCCCGTTGGATACACTTGCAAAAGTTTTCAGCTTCATCTTCGAGTTGCTCAGGTGATTTTAATGGAGCTGATAGGTTGACATTAGACGAGATACTCTCCTTGAAAATCTTCCAGTCTGTATATTGGGTGACCAATTTTGGTATATCTTCCTTCATTATAACCGATTCACTAATTGTTAGAACAATAGCAGAATGATCTGAAATTAAACTCCCACAGTCTTCGACGTGGATAAAATTGTTTGATACTCCTTTTATAACGAAAAAGTCAATGAGATCCGGAGTCTTTGTTCGATCCGATGGCCAATATGTTGGCTTTCCCGAAGAATAAAAATCACTATGGATTTTTTTCCCCGCCAAGAATAACTCACGACCTTTGGATGTTGTTAGGCGTGAGCCCCAATATGTATTCTTTGCATTGAAATCACCGCCAATGACAAAATTAGGACCCAAACTTGTCAACAGAGTTAAGTAATCCTCTTCTTTTAGCACAAATCGTGGTGGGCAATAGATGGCAGATACATTGCAGTTTTTGCTGTTTATTTGCACGCTTACTGTAGTTACTTGCATGCATTCCTCTTGAATATTAGATTGCACGAAATGTCCAATAACACTCCTAATAAATATAGCTGAGCCCCCTCTAGCTCTTTTGGAAGGATGGTCCGAGCGATAGCAATCATATCCTTCGAATTTGATGTGGGATGACAGTGTGAAATGTGTTTCAGAAATTAAGCAAATGTCGATTTTTTCTTGGTTCAGAAAAATTTCAAGTTCTGAAGCGCGTTGCCCAAGTCCATTTGCATTCCAAGCTGCTATTCTTAAAGTATTCTGCAGTTTCATGATTTTGCATTGGTTGATTTACTTTTCATACTCTTCTCAAGTACGTTCACTCTCTCGATCAGAAGTTTATTGGTTACTTTCTGTTCATTTACCATTTCGAACAGCAAAGTGAGCATTTTGTCCACTGAAGAGGTAGTATGATGGCTACGTACAGCATCAGCATATGACGTTGTTTTTTTGCTTGTTTCAGTTTTTTCCAGGTTACTAGCTTCACCTTGGGGTTTTTTCTTTCTGGTAAGTTGCCCCTCGTCGGACCTTGCGGCCTTCGGGCCTTTTGACTTTTCCTTCATTTTCTGCAACTCCCTGGCTACCTCACATCCACGATAACTCGCGGGATGGGCATCACCACAATTGATGCACTTCGCTGGGGCCTCAGTGAGGGTGCAGTTTTTGGCATCATGCTTCCCCGAACACTTTACGCACCTAGTTTCCCGTTGGCAATAGGTTTTGGTATGGTTAAACCCCTGACAGTTTTTACATTGCGGAATCAGGTTTGTGGTTTTCCTCAGAGGTTCAATCTTGACTTTGATTTTAAGTATTGACTGGATCTTATATATCCGATCAAACTCCTCTGTGTTCTCGAAACTGAGAATAAAAAGGGGAAGATTCCTTTTCACTAGCACTGAATCGCCGTTATCGTTACGTTCTCTGGTTTTTTTAATGAGATTAACTGCATCAATAATCTTAAAACCTTTTTCCCGGAGGTCAGTTATTATTTCCTCCGTAGCGCATGAGTGGTGTAAGCCCCTTGCGACTACTCTGAATGGTCTCTCGTTCTTATTCTCATACGTAAACCATTGAAGGCTCTCTTCTCTTAGCCCGTTGGTGAGGGCTCGGTACGAATCACTATCTTGAGCAAAGATCTTCCATACATTGTTTGACAATGCTATATTCAGCAACACCAGTAACTATTATTGGTGGTGGCGATGCTTCTTTCTTAATGTTTTTAGGTTTAGTTACGGATGTTCCCGCAATACTATTCTTTAATTTGCTTGAATCATTAGCTACTTCTGGTGAGGAAGTTGCTTTTCGTTTTTTATTATTCCTCTTTAGGATCCAATTTGTCTCACGTTCGAGCTCGTCCTCGTCTGTAGCGTACTCTATTGGTTCAACATTAGAAGCTTTCTTAACATTGCTATTTCTCACTTCATTCGATAATTCGCTAATCCTTTCATCAGCTTGCTTCAGGTAGTCACATAAGGAAATAATAACGTTATAAAGCTCACTAAACGCTGTGTTGACGTGTTCGTCTTGAATGCGAAAAGTTGCAGTTACAGTTCGATGTTGCACAACAAGTAATTTTGTTTTGTCAACAATTTCCGCGATCGTCTCGCGGTCGGCTCTAATTTCTTCCATCACTACCGTAAAATCATCTCCGGCACAATGTCACCATTAATTTTTACAAACTGTTTACGTTTCTGTTTCTCGAGAGCTCCGACCGAAAGTGACCTAACAGCTCGGAGGTTCGCGCAAGGTGCACAGTGACCGCGAATGATGACAGCAATAGAGTGAGTAGGAACTTAGTTGATTCGATTTGTTTTAGGGTCCGTTACTTGCGTCATACGTTTTATTTGAATTATCTCAAGCGGATCATCTCGAAAATCTCTTATAAAGTTTTTCACGTCTTCATCCGTCAGGGAAGTTTCAACTTCCTTGACAACAAAATTTATTTTCATCAAACAGATAGGGACATACGTTTTAAATCCTTTTTCTTTTAAAACCGATGAGCGTATAAGTTCATTCGCTGTCATATAATTTAACAGTTCCATTCGAATTTAGTTTTTCCCCACTTTATTTTTATTCACAATGTGGTCTGACAGGATGTTGGGAATGGAGTATTTTACCCAGCGACATCGGATGCATACGAGAAATTCCTGCGAGATTCGATTCTTCGCTTTCCAATATTACTTAAAAGGGCCACTGTCATCAAAACGGTAAATAGTTTCTGGTGCTGTCACTTGAACAGTTCATAAGCTACTTTTTCTAAAGTTTGCCGTCTTATTAGGAGCATTACTATTGCTATTATCAGATTCGTCCAAAGGAACAACAATATCATTGTCTTCCATATTATTATCAGGTGATTTATCCTTGTCTAATTCAAGGTTATTCATTCCAAACGTTGTTCTAAACGAAGATTTGGTTGACTCACCTAGCCGATTACCGGTTGGCGACAACATAAGGTCGAGAGATAAAAGCCGGAGTTCCGAACGGTAAAGTTGTTTTTCCAACTATAATTTCGCTGTTCATGGGAACATTTATATTTATTAAATGTTTCGCTCGTTTTATCAATCCTCTAGCACAGTGTTTTTCAACCTTTTTTATGACACGACCCCCCCAGTATAAAAAAATATTTCGCGACCCCCCAACCCTTTTTTCCATGTATGTTAAAAATATGTAATTTGTAATACTTACAAAAATTTTAGGCGTTTGCGTGATTTGCAATCTGATATAAACATATAATAAAGTATTAAATACGTAAAACATATAATTTTAAATTGATAACTAACAAACAAATACAAACATATTAGATGTATATAAATAAATAAAATATATCGTTTGTGCCTAGACTCCCAGCGCTATCTGTTGTTAACACTAGCACTAGGAAATAGTACAGGTTCCGGATGTTAGCAACAGATGGCGCTGGTAGTCTACGGAAGATCCACAAGTTTCGAGACGTTTCTTTACGCTTCGAGACAATTCGCGCTAGAATGCGCGGGCCTATAAATACGGCGGTCGACCGCGGCCATGGTAGTTTGACGCTGTCTTGCGAAGCAAGTGGAATCAGAAGCAATCCCGATAAGTGGAAATAGAGTGATATGTGAACGTAAGTCACCCGGGGTCATGTCTGCTATTTAGAGCGCGAACCACTCGTTGTACGGTATTTATTTGAGTTGTTATAATTGAAAATGGATAAATTCCTGAAAAGATCATCAGAACCATCTACGTCCAGCGGGAGTACTGGAATAAAGAAAAAACGTCTTTATGACGACAATTATTTAAAATTTGTGTTTACTGTACTTGACAGTAAACCGCAGTGCGTAATTTGCTTTGCAATTTTGTCAAGAGGAAGCATGAAGCCATCGAAGTTGGTACGTCACTTAAACACAAAACATCCTAATGAAATAAATTAACTTGTGGAATTTTTTGAGCGAAAATTGAAAGCTCTTGAACATCAAAGAAGTGCTATAGGACAAATGTCCAACCTGAATGAGAAAGCGTTGCTCGCTAGTTATCGAGTAGCTTTTTGTGTGGCTAAAGCAGGGAAATCTCACAGTATTGCCGAAAATTTGATTTTACCAGCGGCTTTAGATATAGCAGAGATTATGTTTGGCAAGCAAGAGGTCGAAAAGGTCAAAAGTATACCTCTCTCTGACAATACCATTCAACGCAGGATAAGCAACATGGCGACTGATGTTCGTGATCAAGTCATAGAAAAAATAAAGAAAAGTTCTTTTGTATCCTTGCAATTTGATGAATCAACGGATATTGCGAGTTGTGCGCAATTTGTAGCTTTTGTGCGTTTTGAATGCAATGAAATAATAATGGAAGAAATACTATTTTGCAAGGCACTTCCCAAAAATACTACAGGTCAATGTTTGCATGACATGTTCCTTGAAGCTACCCAAGATATGAATATCGATTGGGCACAAAAATGCATTGCTATTTGTAGTGACGGAGCAAAAGCCATGCCTGGTGCGAAGAGTGGATTTATTGCTAGACTGAAAGAACAGATGCCAAACGCTTGTTGGATGCATTGCTTTCATCATCGCCAAGCTCTTGCAGCCAAATCCTTACCGCAAGAATACAGTCAAGTTCTTAATATTATCATTAACATTGTAAATTCTATTAAAGGAAAAGCGTTGCATACTCGATTGTTTCGAATCATTTGTGAAGATATGGGGACACTACACGGCAATTTGCTTTACCATACGGAGGTTAGGTGGTTATCAAAAGGCAAAGTACTGACCAGAGTTATGGAACTTCGCACTGAACTATTAGTATATTTACAGCAAACCAAGTCACATTACTCTGAATTCATTTCTGACCCGGAATTCCTTTTGAAATTGGCTTTTCTTTCTGACTTATTTGAACATTTAAATAACTTGAATAAAAGTCTTCAAGGGCGTGATGAAAATGTCATTACAGCAAAAGACAAACTCCATGGCTTCATAAAAAAATTGCATTGTGGTCATCATCTATAAATCAAAACAACTTTGAATCATTTTCGTCCACACAGTCTTTTATTGAAGAAGTCGGAAGCGAAATCAACATCAACTCGTATATATCCGGTATGAAAATGGTGTTATATAATTTGAAGAAAGAATTGTGTCGTTACTTCTCACTGCAAGAGATATCGTATAACACTGGGCAAAGATGGATCTTAAATCCGTTACTAAATGCAGCTATAAACGAGGCTAGTTTAGCAACTAAGCGCAAAGAGAATCTGCTGGAACTGTGTGCCGATGGGATGCTACACTTGGAATTCAAGTCTGAAAATTTGGATACGTTTTGGTTAAAAAGAAAAACAGAATACCCGGAATTAACATCCGAGGCTTTGAAGTGTTTGATTCCATTTTCTACCTCGTACTTATGCGAGTTGGCATTTTCATCAATGGCGCGAATAAAATGTAAACTAAGAAATCGCTGAAATTTAGAAAACGATTTAATACTTAATGTGGCAAGAACAGATCCACGATGGGAGAAATTAATTGAACAAACTCAAGCGCAACCATCACATTAAAATGAACGAAGATAAGCAAGCACAGATGTAATCATTTTCTATTTAAACACATATTTAATATTTACTTTTTTTTGTAATAACATGTTTTAAACTAGCATTTTTCTGACTTGTATGGTTGATTATATGAAAATTTTGTTAGATATAATAATTTTTTATTTAAGTCTCACAAATTATGTCTTGTACAAAAAAACTGAAGTTTTCTCGATCTCTCGCGACCCCCCTACAGAGGCTCCGCGAGCCCCCAGGGGGTCGCGACCCAGATTATAATCAAAAATAAACATTTGGAGAAAAACACTAAAGCTCAAAAAAGGACTAGCGTAAACAAATGCAGATATTAAATTTTCTAAATAGTTTTATGGCTCAATAAGGACTTGATGGATGAGATGGGGTCGGCAAAAAAATCGAAACCGTGCACCGAACACAACACATTGGCCTCCCTAGGCATTCGGAGAAGAGGGCGGTGGAGGAGATAGTTCCTGCTGGCGAATGGGACAAAAAACAATGCAGGATTCCTCGTGCGGTGTCCTGGGGCCGAGAAACCGACAGTTGACAGGAGGCCAGGGCAGTCAATGTCTCCATTAACCAGCCGGTAATAAAATTTAATGTCCGCAGAGAGTCTCCGAGAGACCAGAGGAACCAAGCCGCTACGCCGATACAGCTCACCGTAGTCGACCATGAACCCATCTCGAGGCACTCCGATCCTGAACCCAAAGAAACGGAGGAAGCACCTTTGCACCCGCTCCAGCCTGTGGCGATGAATCTCGTAGTACGGGGACCAAACAACGCTGCAATATTCGAGAATGGGTAGCACGATCGACCGGTAAAGCAGCACCAACGC